>JANIJG010001995.1:0-39850 GCA_024611175.1 Megaceryle torquata | reverse complement strand
GCCCCATCCCTGGCACCATTGCAGGGGAGGTTGGCCGGGGCTCTGAGCACCCTGCTCTTGTTGCAGATGGCCCTGCTTCCTGCAGGGGGTTAGATTCAATGGCCTTTAAAGGTCCTTCCCACCCCAAGCATTCTATGACTCTGGTTCTCAGTGGTTTCCAGATTACATCAGGGAACACATGCCTGGGAGGCCAGTGCCAATAGTCAAGTTCCATAGCAAGGGCCCCCAGAGCCAGTAGGTGCCTGTGCAGCACAGCTCCCTGCCCCCCAGTTAGCCTTTCGTGCCACTTCCTTTACCAGTAGCATTGCCCATCCAGCTCATATTTAAGAATCTCTGCTGGGCTGTAATTCTGTTATCTCCTCTGATTTCCCTGTAACACCAGGTTTTCTACATTTGGGTGGCCTTCGCACTGCTTTGTACAATTACATTTTTGCCAAAAAACACCAAGGCACCTTTATTTTGAGAGTGGAGGACACGGATCAAAATCGAGTGGTGCCCGGAGCTGCAGAAGGAATAGAAGATATGCTGGATTGGGCAGGTATGTACACACATCTTCCCTTCTTGTCTTGCTGAAGGATTCCATTCTTTCTGGGTCAGGAGTACCCAAATTGAGAGTATTTTGTGTGACTGTGAGCTGTGCTGCGTTTCAGATGATGAATTAGTTAAAATGTAGTTATTTCTATGGCTGGTGTCAGGAAGGTCCTGTTGGGAGTATGTTTTATAGCAGAAGGAACAGCTTAGGCTTGGCTTCTTCGGGCTGTCTTGCCTGACACGGATTGATCCCTGTTTATGGAAGTGGCAGAATGAGATGTTTTCTCACAGGTGAAGTCAGAGCTGGATCTCAGAGATGCTGCCTTTGATGGTGGGTTGGCTTTAAGGGACTAGGACTTTGCTGTGGGGTCATAACTGTGGAGCAGGTAAAATAACCGATGAAGATCTCATCTGCGTGTCTGGTGTCTGCCTTTTTACAGAGTTTTTAAGTCCTGTCCTACTGATCTTTCAGGTATCCCCCCCGATGAGAGTCCTCGCCGCGGTGGTTCCTTCGGACCCTACCAGCAGTCCCACAGACTCGACCTTTACAGGAGAGCCAGTGATGCGCTTTTGGAGCGTGGTGCGGCCTACCGCTGCTTCTGCACCCCCCAGCGCCTGGAGCTGCTGAAGAAGGAGGCTTTGCGGAGCCAGCAGACCCCACGGTGGGTTTCCCTGTCCCCCGGGCAGTGCCCCATGCTGCACACCTGAGAAAACAGGACGCTGTGCATGGTTATGGGGTTGACATCTCACTCCTGTCGAGGGAGAAGCCAGCGTGACCCTTGGAGGCCTAGGGGAGACACCTCCAGAGACGAGGTGGTTTGACTGGACACGTAGTGGGCTGGTTACAGAGAAAATTTGGGTATTGGTTTAGAGCTTTGGGAATATGAAAGTGGCTGATGGGATTGGCCTGTGTTGAACTGAGACCTTCGTTCTCCCTTTCTCAAAGCTACGACAACCGGTGTCGGCACCTGACGCCCACAGAGGTGGCTGAGAAGCTGTCACAGGGCCTTGACTGGGTCGTCCGCTTCCGTCTGGAGAAGGGGGTAGAGCCCTTTCAGGACCTGGTCTACGGCTGGAACAAGCACGAAGTGGCTGACGTGGAGGGCGACCCAGTGATTCTCAAGGGGGATGGCTTCCCCACTTACCACCTGGCAAACGTGGTGGACGACCACTACATGGGCATCAGCCACGTCCTGCGCGGAACTGAGTGGCTCACTTCGACGTCCAAGCACCTCCTTCTCTACAAAGCCTTTGGCTGGGATCCCCCTCGGTTTGGTCACCTCCCGCTGCTCCTGAACAAAGACGGCGGCAAGCTGTCGAAGAGGCAAGGGGACATCTTTCTGGAGCACTTTGCTCGGGATGGCTACTTGCCAGAGGCCCTGCTGGATATCATCACCAACTGTGGCTCTGGATTCACAGGTAACAGCAACGGGCTCGGGATGTGCCGGGGACACTTCCTGACGCTGACCCTGGGGAACCGTTGGGTTTGTGTTAATAGCAGAGAACCTCGGCAGTGCTTGAAGGGGTCAGGAAATGGGTGTTGGACAACCAGCCTGTCACTGAAATGCCAGCAGGGCTTCTGCAAAGCTCCTGTGAAGGGCTGGGTGGTGTGCTGGGAACAGTGGGAGTCTTTCTGCCTCTCTGCAGCTGTTTAAATTGAGTCTGGTGCTGCTGGGCTCCCACTTGGACAACAAGGTGAAGAAACTCTGTGAACTCTCGGGAAGACTGGTGTTCTGTGGTTAGTAATGACAGTGCCGTGTGTCACGTCTCTCACACTTCTGGAAGACCATGAGAAGTCGAGTCAGTGACTCCTTTTGTTGCTCTTGCTGTGTGGGGATCACAAATTAACTTGTGTTTTGGGTGCTGTGCTTCAGAATGAAACCTTTCTTGGGCAGTGGAGCCTCCTGGCCGGGTGTTACCATGTTTTGGCTGAGGGATGCAAGGGGTGCTCCACTGAAAACCCAAGCAGAGCATCCCAGTGCCCACTTCCTTGTCAGCAGAACCTGCCCTCAGGGAGAGGGCAGCTTCCCATGCGTGCCTGCTCCAGGTTCCCTGCTGTTAGCCGGGGGATGTCCCCGCTAGCACTGAGAAGTGGCTCTGCTGTGTCGCCTCTGCTCGGGCGCACTGAGGCTGGCGATGGAACGCTGGTCTCTGTGGGGAGTGGGGCCGTGTCATCCCCTCCTTGGGTTGTTTTGCAGAGAAGCAGATGGGGAGGACTTTGGAGGAGCTGATCTCGCAGTTTGAAATAGGCAGAATTACAACTCATTCTGCCCTCCTGGACCTGGAAAAGCTCCCGGAATTTAACAGGTACGGGTGGTAACTTCAACACACAGCAATCCGCGCCTCAGCGGGAATTCATTCCCGGCGCTTGGCTTTGTCTGGAGATGTTGTTTATTGGAGCAAGCACCATCCCAGCACAGCAGCGGTTTTGCACTGTGCCGCAGCAAGGTTCGAGTCTCTGCTTACCCCGTCCCTGCCCTGTGCTTGGGCGCTGGGTGCACAGCGAATGCCTGCGCGGGTGCTGCGTAGCTGGGAGGATGTTAAAGTCTTAAGTTTAGATCCAAAACAGCATCTAAAAAGAGGCAACACTTCCAGGAGGCACCTCTGCGAGTACACCCGTGTGCTGCTGGAGTTACCGCTTCTTCTGTTCTCTCTGGGGTGTTAGAGCTAAAGGCTTTGCTGTAGAATGTCTGTCTGGGGCTTGGTGTTGCTTTTCTAACAGTTCTACAGTTTCAGTTGGTAAAGGTTGTGAGGTCAGGATGGTGAGATTTGGCCTAACCCAAAGCCAGGCTAAAACCAGTCTTACCCTGTGCCACAGGATTCACCTCGCCCGTCACATTGAGAATGAAGGGCTGCGGCAGAAGCTAATTAGAGAGTTGCAGTTGCTGGTGGAGAACGTCTATGAGGATCAACAAGTGGATCAAGAGGTCCTAGAAAAGGAGTACATAGAGAGAGTCCTCCTGCTGAGAAAAGTATGGGCAGCAATGTCATTGTGCCACCATTGTGGGGAGCTGAGGCTTTGTGGGGTTCCTGGGTCGTGACTCAGATGAGTCCTGGGCACTGCTTTGATCTGAGCTTTGAATCTCTGCAGCCTGCACAGGGCTCCAGGGGTTGTGTGCGTGCTGCTGGAACCTGAGGACTCAATTGGCCGACCTGTAGCAATGGGCATGGTGCAGATCTGGGTGGCCTTTGCAGAGTCATGAGCTCGTCCGTACTTTGCGGAGCCGGCAGAGCTCCCTCGGCAGAGGCAGGACATGAACACGTCCCTGCCCCTGCCGTGGAAGTGCTTCATGGGACTGGAGTAGGTTCCCTGGAAGACCTCTCTGGTTCCCACTGAGCAGGACTGTCAGTAGTGCTGGGTCAGTTCAGCTGTGGCTTTCTCTGGATGAGCGGTGACATCCTCCAAGGTGCGCGTCTCCTCCTGGAGCCCACCCAGGGTGCAGCAGGTGGTGGTGGGAAGGTCCATGCCCAGGGACTGCTCACCTCTACCTTCTACTGACCGGGCAGCATAAGGTGCTTCTGCTGTGCTGCTGCTCTGGCTTTGGAAGCAAAGCCAAAACAACCTCTTTGCCGAGCAGCTGAAACTCTCGGTGGTTTAACTGGTGGGATTTGTGCATTGGGAGCCCTGGTCCCAGTTATGTAGCAGAGTGCTGGCTGTAGAGGGGACAGAAGGTGTCATGGCTCTTCCCAATGCCTGGTGGAGGGCGAGCCCAGCTGTTTCGCAGTCTGTCCCTGGGATGCTGCTGTAGTATCTGGGGGACTCATTGTGAGGAATAAAGCCTCTTTGTAGGGGCAGGAAGGGATCCGACTGTTCCAGTGCGAAGGCTTCGCTGTGGCAGTGGGACGGCGGCTGGTGACAGCGGCAGAGGGACGTGGTGAGCCACTTCCCCAGGCCAGCGCTGAGTCAGCCTGCACGAGGCTCTGCAGCTGGGGACAGCCACAGCCCTTTGGCCGCTCCTGTCCCCTACTCGCCCCAGGTGGCTGCGGCTGTGGAAAAACTCGTCTGCCTAAATGTCAGCCTGTCACGTTTCCTCCGAGCAGTTTGGGGCAGGGATGTGTCTGGACCCTCCAGCAATTTGTGAAATCCAGACTGAATAAGTTTGCTTCCTCCAGAGCTTAACCCTCAGCCATTCCAGCTTTGCTTTCTTTCTCCAGGGTCACATAAGCTTCCTGAAGAATCTGGTGTCACGTGATTACTCTTACCTATGGGTTAGGCCCTCTGTGTCCCGAGAGCAGCTACAAAATATTTCCAGAGAAGCAGATGAAATAGGAAGACTAGTCTTAGGGTAAGTGTCTCTGCCCAGGCCTGTACAGAGCCACCTGCCCACCCCAGAGCATTGCTCTTGGCTGCTGTGTTGATGCTGGACATGGTCACAGTTCTTATTTAACCTGCTCTACTTTGGGATGTGCTGGAGCTAATAACAGGTGACAAATTCAGTGGCTTTAATTGAAAGGCAGCTTTCAATGAAAAGAGCTGCAGGAAAGCTGCCATCCGTGCTCTAGAGAAAGAATTGTCACGTCTGGATCCTGTGAAGCACCAGGCACAGCGCAGTCCATGTGGCAGCACAGTGCTAATGAAGCCACGGTGCGAGCAGCCCGCAGAGGTGTTAGTCATTTCTGGGCAGGAATGATGTGGTTTTTTCACATCCCCAAACTGTAAGGACATCTTCTTTCCTAAAGGCTCTTGACAAGGCAGGTGGCTGTTTTGACCGTGGAGGAGTTGAACAAAGACCTGAGAAGCCTCCAGAAGCAAACCAAGGAGACTAAGTACAGCAGCCTGATGCAGCTCCTTCGCTTGGCTCTCAGCGGGCAGCAGGTAAAAAATAAAACTTCAGAGACCAGGACCATTTTTTTTTAACATCTCTCTGATAAGAAGGTACTGGTATTGGATATCTGGCAAGAACAGCCATCAGTTTGTGTTGTGAGCAACCGTATGGATCTACAGCAACTCTGGAAGAAAGAGCTGTTCTGAATGCTGCAGAAGGGGGAAAGTTGTCAAAGCATGAATCTGCTGGTCACAAAGCTGAAGTTAGAACAACCTCTGGAGCAGCTGTAGGGAGTGTTGGCCACGCTGTAGGCTTTGGGTAAAACTGGGATTTGATGTGCAGTCTGCTACAAAGTTCAGAACCAGGCTTTACAAAAGTTCTTCAAAGGCTAATCCTGGGTTATGCTCTGGGGTCAGTCCTGCTGGGTCAGTTTGGCCACCCTTAGCATTTTACTTCAGGAGAAAAAAAACCAAACCCAAACTGTTGTTTTGACATCGGTAACAAACCCCTGCCCCCTTATCTTACCATTCATCTTATCATCTAATCACTCTTATCGTTTCAATCGTGATGATGCATAAGCATGTGCTGAAAAGTGTAAGTTTCCATTTGTACACTGACTACTTCTGTGTTTTCAGCACGGACCGAGCGTTGCTGAGATGATGGTGACTTTGGGACCCAAAGAAGTGTGTGGACGAATACACAAAGCGCTCTCTGGCTAATAGGAGGCAGAAGGGACACGGGCAGCTGGCACATGGGCTTGGGTGGTGTAGGCAGCACATTTTGTTGCCCTAGACCTGTGTGTTTTGATCTTGGCATGATTACCTTCAATCAGATGACCTGGGCTTCAGACCCCGCAGGTGTCACCACAATGTTTCCAGGTCTGTAGGTATCTGCACTAAGCATAAGCCACTTTGTCTGGGAGAGGAACCAAATACAGATTTAAGTCCATCCTTCTGCTTTCGTCTTGCACAAATAGCCTGGCTTTGGGTTGGGAGAAAGAGACGTTTATCAGCGTTTAAATTCAGACCACGTGGACAGAAAGTAATGCTGGGTCTGATGCCAGCGTGGTTCATCTCAAGCAATTGGTCTGGTTTTTTGGAGAGGGCCTCGCAATCAGGGTACCTGCAGCTACAACTACACAGGCCCCCAGCAAACACCATGGGAAGGGTATTTTTACATATAAAAATACATAATGCATAGATTGTAGCTGCTGCCCCAGGCCGAGTGAGCTGCTCAGCGAGGGGGACCCTCCTCCCTGTGTCACGCGCATAGTTCCGCTAAAAATATCCCCGACCGTGAGACTGGCATGTTGGTTTTTTTTTTTTCCTCTTTTTGGATCATGTCCTTTTAATTATTAAATTAATGTGGTGACTTTTGATTTGGTTCCCTGTGATGTGTGCTCGCTCCACATGCCAGCGAGGGGAGGAGCAGCTGGAGGGGGGCGTGGGGGGGATGTTGCACCGAGCCCACCCACACCCGCGTTGAACGCTTCCACACCACCAGCACTCGTGCAGGAAGCCCACGGGGGCGAGCAGCAGCGCGGAAGGAACGGCGGTGGGTGGATCTGCTTCCTCCTCGCAGCAGGGCGGAGCAGAACGGGTGTCCATGGCCGGCGCCGGGGAACTGGAACTGTGGCTCAGTGAGTGGGGCTGGGGGCTGGGGGTGGCTTTGCCGCTGGCTCCAACCAGATGGGTGCCAGAGCAGCTTCAGCTCTATGGGGAAGGGTTCATCTCCTCTAAGGAGCCCCTTTAGGGTGATGTTCACAGTGCTGGCTTAACCTGCTGCATCTCTCCTGCTCCCCATCTCCCATCCAGCCCCAGTCCTGCCCAAGCCGTTTGGGCCGATTAAAGCCAAACCCCGACTGTTTCCCAGACTCGGCCGTGCTGTGGGATGGGCACCTGTTGCAGAAGGGTGAGCTGTGCCCGTGTTCCAGCACAGCGAGCTTTGCACTCTGGTCCTGGCAGAGCTGCCTGTAAAATGCTTTTTAACAGATTCTCGTGCTCTGAGCTAAAAGCCACGTCCTGCTGCCACTGCTTTCAACGCCTCCAAGCGTGCCTGATTCGCACTCTTGAGGAGCGCGTACTCAGGACTGCGGTTTTAGGCAGAGTTTCATGGCAGCTCATCCCATGTCTTCCATTTCTCCCTTTTTTTTTACCAAAAGCCCCAAAGCAGCTGGTAGCAGTGGGAGGCCTGAGCTGCTCCCCACCCTGTGCCGCTCGCTTGCGCACCTCTCACACCTTTGATGGCTTTTCTTCATTTATTGATTACTTTCCCTGTGTAAGATAAAGCCACTGACCCGAGTGTCCCCGAGGAAAACTGGGAATGCATCCAGCGGTTCTGTGACTGGGTGAACGCCGACATAGAAGGGTAAGGCAGACAGATGGCTCTTTGTGTTCACTCTGGGCTGTGTGTCTGGCTTCGAGCTTCTCGTGGCTACGGGGGGAATGGGACCAGTAAGCTGTTGTGTAGGGAGCCCGGAGAGGCAGCTGGGAGTGCTAGCTGGGCTCTGCTGCTCCTGGGAGTGGAAATAAGTTGCAAAGAGGCCAATGTGGTGAGGTTGATGTCGAGGAATGGGCTTTGACATCCAGTGCTGCAACCCATAAGGCAGCAGGTCCTGCCTGCTGGGCCTCACCAGCCCCTTGGGACACTGGCCACGGGTACCTACTGTGGGGTTCTGCAGGAAGCCCTGGGCGAGCTGAGACTGGCCATGGGTACCAGCTGTGGAGTAGGTACCAGAGAGGGGGGGAGCAGGAACTAATTAAGCAAGTGACCTGTCAAAGCTTGGGGATCATCAATTGCTTTAGAGCCCATAGCTTGCTTTTCAGAGCCCGTAGCCTGGTACCCTGCAGCGTGTGCCCAGGAGCGGGCAGGAAGCTGGTTTGCTGGTTCAGGCTCTGCATCAGAGCTGGGGTGACTGTGGAGCGCAGCACTCGTGGCCCTTGCCCAGGGAGAGCCCCAGCCTGTCCCAGCTGCCTCCCTCCCCGAGGACAGCCTCTGGGCACGGCTGGAGGACAGCATGGGGATCGCACAAGCTGCTTCCAGTCCTCTCCTGCCCCTCGTGTGTGCGCGAGTCCCAGGCCAGCGCTCCGCCAGAGCAAGGGTGTGGGTCACGTAGCAGGTTGTGAACCCAGTGGCTGGTCTCCTCTGCAGAGCAAAACCAGTTTTTCTTGGTAACTTGTGCATTGTCTGACTTGCTTCTGCTACTCCCCAGCCCGTCGCTTGCACTGAGGCTACTGGCACATAAAATACAGTCACCTCAGGAGATGGAAGCTCTCCATGCTCTCACAGTAAGTGTTTTCATCCACCTGCAGAGAGGCAGCAGTAACTTGGAGATAGAGTCTGGGGACAGAGTCAGCGTAGCTGCCTCTTCCTGTTCTCTTAGACGTCTCTCTCTTTTAACTTTCATTGCACGAGGAATGCAGAAAGCGGGGTATAATGGAGGGAGTAGCTGCAGTTGTTCCTTCCCATGTCACTCCGCTGATGTGTTACAGGGGTCTGCAGCTCTTGCTGCTTGACCTGCGGTCCCACCACCTGGACAGTGGCCCAGAAGTTATAGGAGATGGGGAGAGCACAGCAGACAGTCTTAAACATGCTATTTAAGAAGGCCGGACGAAAGAAAGATACGTGTTCTTCCTGCACAACTTTCTCAGTATCTTGTACTTGTGAAGGCAGCGCCGAAAAGTTCTTGGATTTAGTATTCTTATGACAAAGTTACCTTTAAAAATTCCCCAAGGCTTGTGTGTGTAGTTTGTCTGGTATCGTTTTGTTTTCTGCAGGTGCTGGAGACCTGTGTGAATAACTGCGGTGAGAGATTTCACAGTGAAATAGCAAAATTCAGGTTTCTGAATCAGCTGATTAAAGTGCTCTCCCCTAAGGTAGGTGGTCCTGGTTACACTGGGCATTGAAGGTGGGACACACTGTTTATTTTGAATCAGATATGAAACCTTTGAATTGATCTTGTGCAGTAATAGAGCAGAATTTGTTCTGTGCCTCTCCCTGGAAAAGATGTAAGCCAGGGGCTCTTCCTGGGAAAACCTTTCTCCATGTGGGTTCTCCCAGCTCTGCTGGGAGTCAGGGACTCTAGAGGAGCTTGAAATTGTTCCTGTGACCCCTCAGCCTGTGGCCCTTTTGCCTCTCAGTGAGTTACAGACATTGGTTGGGTAAGAGGACAGATGCCAGGAGCTGCCCAGAGACTCCCCATGTTTTCTGTCCTCAGACTTTAGTCCTCAGGCTGCTTCCTCCTTGCTTTCTCCTGCAGAGGTTAGCCTGGGTTTGTGTCCTGGTGATGGGGCAGGATCAGCTTAGGTAGCAGCAGTGTGGGCTTGACTTCTCGTGCAGCCCCTGCCCAGCCCTCGGTGCAGCCCTTGCTCCAGCATCGCCTGGCAGAGGGGTGTCCATGTGGCTGCTTTGGGCTCCTGCTGAGCCTGGCACCCAGGCACAGTGCTGCAGCCCCAGCCCCGAGCCAGGAGAGGCTGGAGGGGCTGTGCTAAGGCAGGAGCTGCACAGTCCCTTCCTGCTGCTCCGCTTCCCTGGCTCACAATATATTCATCCAGAGGGTTCTCTCGGCTCGCTGCTGTGGGGCACTTCGCCTTTGAGTGCCAGCGCTGCCCGAGAGAATGCTCTCTGCTGAGCACTGCCCTGGAAACAGGCAGTGTAGCTTGAGAAGCTCAGCTGGGTGTTGAGGGGGCAGTGCCGGGTGCCGTGGCACTGCCCCTCACGGTGAAAAATGGAGACCTGTTGTATCAGAGGCTGCGTGACCTTCACACCTCGCTCCTCCCTGCATCAAACAGCAGGCCTGGGACTTTCTGAAATACCCTTCTCAGCAGCTCAGAAATCAATTGCCCTTTTCTGTGGGTCCTGCACACATTTACCACTTGTACGGGCTTCCCTTTCCATGACATCATCTTGATAGCAGAGGTGCAAGAAGCTGAGTTCAGAAGTGTTTAACTGAAGAGCAAAACCTCTGCTCGCAGTCCCAGGTTTGGTAAAGATAGTTTGGTGAAAGAGCAAAGGTTGAAGATGGTATCACTACAGAGGCTGCTGTGTGCAGCTTTGACAGAGCAGGGATCGTTTAATGAGTTTAAAACGCCCCGGGGTTCAGTTCCTCTGTGGCCTTAATCATTCTTCATGATGTTTTTATAATGCATTGAAATGAGTGCTCGTAGGCAACAACGAGAGATGAGAGGAAACATCCAGATGCTGAAAAAGAAATAACTTTCATTTCTCATTTTGTTCGGTTTTCATTTCCCTGGGTCTGGCTGAGGCCCCTGCTGCTATTTGCTTTGCAGACGGTCGAGGGAAGTGTTTAAAGCCAAGCACCAAACTGCTTTCACTAAAATAAAACAACCTACTTTTGGTTTTGGATTCAATAAACGATCGGAGAAGTTTTGAAATGGTTTCATTTGGATTGTCATGTAATATATAAATATTATATATAGAAAACCATGTAATTATCCTACAGTTAACAGCATTCCTTATATTCACAGCCACATCTGCACACAGCACTTCATGCACCGTCAGGTTGACCATTGACAACACCAAATAAAGTGTTAGGAAAACATTTTCTACTTGGTGTCTGCACACAAGTAACTTGGGACTAGACCCAGAGGTCATATCTGGCACCAATTCTTTGGTTTTGATTTTTTGTCTCAATGTTTTGTTTTGTTTTCAGTACTATGGAACCTGGTCTTCAGAAAAAGTCAAGTCAAGAGTCACAGAGGTGATATTCAGTTGGACAGTCTGGTTTCCTCAGGAAGTTAAAATCCGGGATGCTTATCAGATGCTGAAGAAACAAGGTTTAGTTCTGTTATTTCAGTTTCCTCTCTAGCCTTCCAAATCAGATGGTTTCAGCCCACAGATATCTCTCCTCTTTAATTTGTGACTCATCTTTTTTCTTTTTTTTTTTTTCTTCCACAAAACCTTGTGTGTAAGGAGAAAAGGACAAAGGCCACACTTCCAAGGCTGTCTGGGGACTGGAGGATGCATGTACCTGTTTAGAGAGATTTACCAGAATAGCTGTATTGAGTCACAGCTCAGGCTGGCCTCGTGGCCTCTGTTCACATGGTGCACGGGGAGGACGCGCAGGACAAACTCAGAGTGGTCTTTGCCCTGGAATACTCACCCAGGATTATGAGGGATGGGTTCAGAGAGATCCTGAGCTGGATTTTTCATCCATTGCATGATATTAAATATTCTTTAATGATATTGTAATCCAGAAATTTGTCCAATCCCACCTTGATACCCGAGGTCATGTTTGGTGCCCTGCTTTTTATGGCTGTATGGATTGTGGGAGTCAGTACTGGGGTGCTCCCAGTGCTCTTGCAATGGGTGAATTGTAGCAATTCACCCAGGGGAAGCTCAGCACACACAAATTTTATTTTCTGTCGTGAAAATCTCATTTGACCTGTGCTTAATTCAAGGGAGAAAGGGAGGTCTTCTGTCTGGGTGTGTGCTGAGGCAACTCCATCCTTCCCCACTTTGCTCTGTAAAGGTCTGGGGAGGGCTGAAGGCAATGGGTGCAAAGCCCAGGGCGCTTTGGAGCAGTGGTGTTTTAACAGCTGGAGCATCACTGAACAAATAATGTTACCCCTTCCAGGGATTGTAAAAGAAGATCCCAAATTGCCAGAAGACAAAATTTTACCTCCCCCTTCTCCAAGACCTCAGAATTCCATTTTTGACACAGATGAAGAGAAATCCAAGGTAAGCTTTAGGGTTCGCCTGCTAGCCCCACTCTGATCAGTACTAATGAGAAAACAGGCTCAGTTACATTTTGTCAGCTTGTGCTGTTTCAGACAGAATGTCTTCAGAGTAATGCTCACACTTCTTGCTGTACAACAGCCGGAGAAGTCTTTGATGCTTTGTTAGAAATTTTCACTCTGTAAAAAATGAAACTTTCTTAAAAAAAAAAAAAAAAAAAAATCAGTTTCTATTAAACTTTCCCAAGGGAGGGTTTCTCCAGCTCTTGCAGTAATTCTGCAGAGCCAGAGAGGTCCTGCTCCCAAGCACACAGCGTGTGCAGGCAGCTGCAGGAGGCAGCAGTATAACCTGGGTTAGATCATGGGACACGAGCCCCTGTATTTCAGGGTTATAGAAACTATTACGACAGCGCACGCCTCGGCATCTGCTCTTACGTGCTGAAGCGTCCTGCCTGCGGGCTGCTGCTCACGCCTGTCCGATGCTCTCCCCTCAACAGCTCTTAGCAAGGCTTTTGAAGAGCAGCCACTCCGAAGACCTGCAGGCTGCCAACCGCCTGATCAAGAGCATGATTGAAGAGGTGGGGAGCTCCTCGGGTAGGCGGCTGCGGTTGCAGCCGGAGCGGGTGGGAGGGAACTTGGTGATTTTGGCCCCAGTTTTTGGCAGGGGCTCCTCTTACACCTGACCTCCCTGGTGCTGCCCCAGGGGAGGGATGGTTTTCAGCGATTGTGATTCTAAAGTTACAGTGTGGCATTGTTTTGTTGTTTCCCTAAAATATGCCATTGCCAGGAAGAGGGGATGTGTCCACCAGGAGCCGGTGTGCTGGGGCACTGCCATGTAACTGGGGCCCTGGCAGCAGTGCCCCCAGTGGTGACAGAAACTTTCCAAAGAGAAGCTCAGTTCCCAGGTGGAAAAGAAGCCATTTCCATACAGAACTGCTTCTTTTCTGCACCCTGTGTGTGCGCATGTCTGGTGTGTGTTTTCATTTTCCATCTGAAAGGGCACCCCACTGCTCTCCATAAAGAGGAGATTTGCTTTGGTTTAATGAAATCCCTGCAGGCATCTGGGGACTGTCACTGTGTGGCAGGAGCCTCCAACTCTAAATTTAAAGTTTTACTTGTTCCTGTGGTGAAATGGGTTCCCAGTGCACCAGCACCCTGGCCAGGGTGCCCTGAGAAGGACAGGAGGGGGTTGACAGGCTGGTGTGGTGCAGCACAGACATTGGAGCTGTGGGGGGTGAGTCTGTACCTGCCCTGCCTTGTGCCACCTCTACCTGCAGTAAGATAATAGGAAGAAGCAACTCCCCAACAAGCATGATCCAGAGTGCCCCAGCCAAACCCTGACTTTATTGCCCAGATCATCATTTGCTTTTATTGCCCTTTTCATCAAAGGAACAAGAAAAGTCAGCTAAGGTGTCCAGAAGAGTGGACACCATCAGTGAGGTTTCTGAGACTCTTAAACGTATGGATGGATTACTGAAAAACTGCAAGAGACAAGAATTGTCCAAATCTGACCAGGAGACCCTACAGGTAAATGGGGTTGGTTTGTTTGGTTTTTTTCCTCCTGCATAGGAAGCTCTTTAGCCCAGCTGTGGCTGGGAAGGTCCAAGGGCAGCAGGGTGCACTCTGCTCCTGCCAGGGAAACAGCTTTACCATGCCACAAAACATTTCCAACATATTTTCTGTCCCTCCTGTCAGTGTAACGGAGGCTGGAATGGAACCGTCTCCTGCTGTGCTGGTTTCAGCATCTGCCCAGGTTAGCTGCTATTCTGGTGGTGGTTTATGGGGAAATGGTTCTTCCTCCAACCATGGTGTAACACTTGGGAATCCCCTTGAGCCCTAGGATGGTTGGTGTGATGAGATCTGACCAGAGAAGCTCAGAGCTGTCAGTTCGTCGGCTTGTGCTATAGTTTCTGGGATTCCCCAGTTTCTGCCTGGAGTTGACTGGTCTGCAGCTGCTCATGAGCATCAGCGAGTTGAGGAAACGTTTGATGTCACTAACAGGGCTGTCAGAATAGCTTTATGGCCTCCAGATACCTGGAACTCCACTGGGGTGCCTACCAGACTCTCAAATTAAAAAGAAAAATCTTCAGACAACTGATTTTTTTGTAGGTAAGAACAAACCTGTGGCGTTGTGTGATGGCAGAGTTTGGAGTTAGGTCCCTTTGGGGAAGGCTGCTGCTGTAGATGGAAAAGGCCCTGCTTTCAGACTGCACAAGTGCTGCCTTGTGCCTCCTCCCTTCCTGAAACACCAAGGAGAGAGCTGTAGGTGGCTTCATGTTGTCTGAAGGTCATAATACATCCCTCTGAGGACTGTGATCGATCTATTCACACCTGGATACTTTTTCTTTTAAACAGAGTAATTTTACATTGCTCTCTCACACCCGTGTGCAGAGAGAGGGGGTGATTGCTGAGGAGACACCAGCAAAGCCTCCTGGTTCCAGTGGCTGCCCGTCCAGGCCACTGTGGGTTGTTAAGAGTGCAGCAACATGCAGCATTGATACCCTTTGTCTGGAGGACTGAGAGTATCTGGGATCTCCTGAGCAATGACGTGAATCATTTCTGCAGGAGAACAAAATGGACAATTGCACACAGACCAGTGTGGTCAAGTGGATGCTGTTTGTTATGGGTTACACAGCTGCTTATCTATCTCATTATCCCTAACATGCACTACTCTCCCCTACATGATTGGACACTACTTAAAAGCCATGCACCCTTGGTTATACATGATTGGTGATTTCTGGCTGTCTACGGCGTGGGCACACAGCAGTCCCTTCCCTTATCTTCCCTTGCAGTTCCCACTGCAGTCTCTTCCCTTGCAGTTCCCACTGCAGTCTCTTCCCTTATCTCCAGCTTGCAATCCCTCCTTTCCATCCCGGGAGTTGCTCTCAGTCATGGCCAACCTTGAGGCTGCACACTTGCAGCAAGTCCTGTTCACTTATGAAGGCTGGATCGCTCACATGTCCATTGCTACACAAAAACTCCTCTCCACGTTTCCTTCTGCAGACTCTGTTTCACCGCTGTGAGAAGCTCAGGCCGCTGCTCTTTCGCCTTGCCAGTGAGGCAGTTGATGACGATGAGGCTCTAGGTAAGAGACAGCACTGTCCTTGGGTTTCTTTGCAGTTCACTTCCTCTACCTTTGCTTTGGCAAGTGGGGTACGTCCTTCCTCTGAGAGCAGTGCTTAGGCCCTCGCTGCTCTGCTGGCAAAGCCTTCTGCATTCACATTTAAACCGTGCCCACGGGAGGTGCTTTAAGTCTCCTCCCACTCCAAGGAAGCAACAAATGTTCACTCGGAGCCCAGAGTTAAGCAGTGAATCCAGTTTCTTCCAGCCAAGGTGGTTTTCAGAGTTTGTGGAGTTCTGGTTTTCAGAGAACTGAAGGCTTTTGGGGATTTTTCTCTGTGGAGAGGGACGCTCTCCCTGGCTATTAACATGGAAGGGAGAATGCTTTTTTTAATTTCTTAAGTAATATGTTGAGGAGGGTCAGACGAGCAGAGTCTGAATTCCACAACTGTGAAATTTAGCCCTTCCCAGGGGATTGCATTTCAGTCTTGTCCCTCTGCCTTGAAAACCTTCCTGAAGCGATGCCTTCTGAACAGACACCTCAAACAGCAACCGTAAGAGCTCAGAGGTGCCTCAGGTCTTTCACTGGCACCCAGAATGCCAGGGCTCATCAGCTGGGGAGCACTGGATTGCAGGCTCCAGTACACTCAAAGAGCTTGGGGAGAACAACAAAGCACATGTGGTTCCTGCACCTCTCAAGTGCTGTGGAGACAGCATCAGATGTCAGAGTGCTCTTGATAAAGGAGAGGCCTGAAATCAGCAGGTGTGTGTGTGCAAAATGCTGCACTTCAGCAAATGGAATGAAAAACAAGTCAGCAGCTTAGGGCAGATTTCCCCACTGGACTCGGAACTGCCCCTTGTGTTTGAACATGAACGTGTTGTTCCCTCTCCTGCTTCCCAGCCGAGATACTGCAGGCCAGTGACAAGCTCACGCAGGCCCTCGGACAGTGCAGGCGGGTTGTAGCCAGCCAAGAAAACGGTGCTGGAGGAGGCTCAGGCGCCAGCTCCGGCAGCGCACCAGGTAAGGAGCGTCCTGCAGCGTTGCACGGCAGCTCTGCCCCCGCGTCAGGCATCAGCGGGGCTTGGGAGGGAAGTGCCCTCAGAGAATAAATGTGGAGAAAATCCTATATCACAGGAAAGCTGTTATGTAACCACTGTTAGCTTTTACTTGTGGCTGACAGAAAGCATTCCTGAAGCTCTTTGCCTGTGAGCCCTTTTGGGCACGCCTGCACCCATGAATACACCGTTCCTTTCATTCCAGGAGGCTTCTCTTTGACTCCTCCTGCTATTTCCAAAGCCTGCCGGCCAGCCCCAAGACGCATGAAGAGCTACACACTGATTGACTTCTCTGAAGTGGAGATGACATCCCAGTCTCCGACAGACCAATGTGCAGACGTGACCACCACCTCCCGCCACGGCAGCACAACCTCCACCTGCCTGCTCGATGAGGAGTTGGAGTCGTTAGGTTTGTACGCGCCGCTCAGTGCAGCGTTACCCTTGTTGCCAGGGTCTGTGGCCTTTAACTTTGTCTCTAATGTTGGTCCTGAGAGAAGGGAGACCCTGCTAGCCAGGGGAAGAGTCATAAGTTTTCAAGACTGTAGCTTCTGTAGTGGTGTTAGACTGTAGTAAAGCTGCTGTTAGACAGCAAAGGCAGAACCTATGGGGAACCTTTGTTTTCTGTAACTGATCTGTGGCATTTTGGCATCTTTCTCAGGTGTCAGCAACTCTCCTGTTGTACAGAAACCGCCACCTGATTTTGGGTTAGCAGAGGTGAGTGATCCTCAGATACTTTAGTCCATAACATATAAGGGAGAAAAAACAGATGTGACTCTTGTTCTAGCTTTCTCTGTCAGCCTTTGTTACACCACTCTACTCTGAAGGGAAACCAATCCTCTTGCTCTGCAACAAACTTTGCATTTGCAGTCTGAAACCAGATTACTCACAATTATTTCTACTTTAAGTAGTGCTATTCAAAGCTAGGCTCTTTTCAGGGGAACGGGTCTGATTTTTGCCAAGGTTCTACAGCACGAACCAGAAGTGCCTTATTTTTCAGCCTGCTGTACACAACGGATACGGGGAGGTTGTAAGTGCTGTCCAGATGCTGGGACTGCAGGAGGGCTGGGAAGACAGCTCTTCAGAGAAGAACCAGTTTCAGGGCCTGTTTGATCATCTCCCTCCACCATCCAGGACCAAGACAATACCTGTGTAAGCAAACTCTACACAATACTGTCTGGCTCTGGAGATCAGGAGATTTGTTTTACAGCAGAGTTTTAGCAAAACCTTTCAACTACAAACGGTTACAATGTCAGGTTGCCCTCCACCCACTGGCTCCTGAGCAGCAGTTATGTCCCTGGTAATGGCACCCTGTGAAATTGCACAGCAGCACCTCCCAAGGGTCAGAAACTTGGGGAAACAAACCCCATGGCTTAGTAACAAGGTGATATTGAGCTAAAGGATTAAAAACCTTACAGATAGGTCTTATTATAAAACTTGTGACTCAAAAAATACTTTCCCCAGCTTTCTTAGGCTGTGACAAAGGAGTTTCCAGCTATTCAGTGGAAGCCAAACAGTTTGTGAACCAAATTAATCATCCCCAGATCCTGTGAGCAGGTGACCGTTGCGATACACTTATCCAGTCTGCCACGATACAAGCCAAGGAAGTTTACTGGAGATTCCCAGCTTCTTGCACTGTCTCTGAGCTACAATTTAATCTTGATGACTAGAGCTGCAGAGAGTCTGTGCATGGTGAGAATAGACTTCCAAAGCCCTGAAACAAGGGCTCCCAGTCCTAACAGAAATCAAAGCCTGCCTTTATGGCTGCTGAAACAGCAGCTTCTTCCTCGTGAAATAGGGACAGTTTTCAAACTTCTCAAGATCTAGAATGTGAGCTTGTACTTTATACCTACAAGTGGTGAGGGACTGGGAAGAGAAATGGACACGGCAGAAAGTGGTATATACCATACAGCCTCCCCAGTTAATATCAGTTTTCTACGTGCTTTTCTTTCCAGGGATTTACCACCAATGAAATTGCCCTTTCCAGATCTTCCAAATAGCTCAGTGGCAGATGCCTCACTCTCCAGCCTAGGCTACGAGCTGAAGCCTGCTGCCTCTTTGCATCCAGCTCCCCATGATGCTTCTCTAGAAAACCTTTTTGTCCCTTTAATGTCAATTACACCGAGTAAGTGCAATGATTTCTGTGCCCCAGCTCTGCTTACTAGAGGCTTGCTAGAGCTCTGTGCAGGGGAGCAGCCAAAGTAGCTTCATGCTGTGTGGGTCAGCTGGAGAAAAGCATTCTGTGAAGGACTTGATGTATCTGAGAATTTGAGCAAGCGCTAGGGATCGTACCATGGGAATGCCGTGTCCTGCGTGCTGAGCAGCCAGAGTCTCCTGCTCTGGGTAACCTCTGTCATGTACCTGTTGCACCTTTAATCAAGCTTCACGCAGCTCTTTGCCAGAGGCTTAAAAGGTTTCTATGGGTGGGAGTTGTCCCCTTCCTGAAGCAGAGCTCTTCTCTTCCCCCTGCTGCTTTCTGGGGAGGTGGCACCAGGTGCTGGCTGTTGGAATCTGAGCTGTTGACTCTCCAGTTGAGACGTTCAGGTTCCTTTCTCTGCTCTAGCAGTGAAATGTAAATCACGGGCAGGGGCTCTGTGCTGCTTGGTCCGTGAGTTTGCTGGAGGAAGGAAGAGTTTGTACGTGTGTCTCCTTCTGGTGTTCCTTATCCCATCTTGGCTGCTGTGCCCTCAGAAGGGAGGGGAATCCAGGCTTTGTTTCTCCCTCTCTGTCTCCGGCAGGCAGTATCTGTCCGCTGACTGTGTACGACAGGAATGGTTTCAAGGCTATGCTCCACTTCTCCAGAGATGCAGCTCCTGGCCGACCAGATGTGCTGGTGATGGTTCTTTCCATGCTGAGCACATCACCTCAACCCATTAAGGACATAGGATTCCAGGCTGCAGTCCCCAAGGTGAGAAGCCTGTGCTGAGTGGCAGAGTGAGGCTCCTCAGAAATGTCCTGAGAAGGTTCACCATTTCTTGCGTCGGATTTGCCTTGTTGGTTGGAAGTTGTGGGGCTGGCGGTCTCTGAAGGGTGAACCTGTTGTGTGGTGGTGCCTGTGGCAGCAGCACCTGCTCACAGAGGATACCCCCTGGCCTCCTGACAGCCAGACAGGGCTCCAGCCCTGCTGCCTCAGCCTCCCGGGCAAGGTGCTCGCTCCACCTCTGTATGTGCAGCACAGAATCATCTATTTAGGCAGATCTGCCTTCAGAGGAAAGGCACGGTCTGCAGTAAATGACCAAAGCTGCTGATCTATCTTTAACCATCTCTGTGGCTTAGTCGTAATCCCAGACCCTTCTTCATCATTCCTTTTGTTTTCTCTTCCAGAGCATGAAAATAAAGTTACAGCCAGCATCTGGTTCGGAGCTGCCTGCCTTCAGCCCCCTCCTCCCACCTGCTGTGGTGTCCCAGGTCCTGCTGCTCGCCAACCCGCGCAAGGTCGGCCGGCGGAGTGCTCGGGATGTTGCTGCAGCGGGTTGGGGGGTTTGGGTGAAGGGTGGGGAGAGGCAGGGAGCAGACAGAGCAGTCTGGGCTGTGCTGGGAAGACATCTCTCCCACTGGAACAGCTTCCCTGAGCTGTCATCTGAAGGCTTGAAGGGGCAGTTGCCGCAGGGGCCTGCACGGTTCTGTGTCTGTCTGCCCACAGAGCCGGCTCCCAGTCAGGCACTGTGCCCAGGTTTGCAGCTTGCTGGAACACAGGCCACCCAAGGCACAAGGGCTGGGCGGCAGTTCTGTGGCACTGGTGGACAGTTAGGAAACTAAAGATCAGTGTCCAGAATCCCGTCGCTGAGGGGGGCTGGCTGGGGCAAGTTGCCAAGCATGGTCTTGGTGGCTCGCACGGGTCTCCCAGTCGTGTCCTAGTGAGACCACATCTGGAGTATCGTGTCCAGTTCTGGGCTCACCCGTTCAAGAGGGACAGGAAAGTACTACAGAGAGTCCAAGGGAGGCTATAAGGATGATGAAGGGACTGGAACATCTCTGATGAGGAAAGGCTGAGAGCCCTGGGGCTGTTTAGCCTGGAGAAGAGAAGCTGAGAGGGGAGCTGATGAATGTTTAGAAATCTCTGCAGGGTGGGGGCAAGCAGAAGGCGCCAGGCTCTTGTCAGTGGTGCCCTGGGATAGGATGAGGGGCAACGAGCACAAACTGTAACCCAGGAAGTTCCACCTCAACTTCTTCACGGTGAGAGTGATGGAGCCTGGAATGAGCTGCCCAGAGGTGGTGGAGTTTCCTCTGGAGACTTTCCACACCCCCTGGATCTGTTCCTGTGTGGGCTGCCCTGGGTGACCCTGTTCTGGCAGGGGGTTGGACTGAATCTTTCCAACCCCTACCATTCTATGATTCTATAATCATGAAGATCCAGGCCTTGTTCTGTGCAGAGCTCCTGTTTGGGCTCTGCCTGGCTGAGCGTTTCTCCTTTCACAGGGCAGTTTGCTGCGGTGAGGCTCTGAGGGGCAAGGCTGGAGGGGCCCAGGGAGCCGCAACCATCACCTGCCCCTCTCTGTTCCTTTCACAGGATCCCCTCTGCCTGCGGTACAAGCTGGCCTTCACACAAGGCACGCAGCCCTTCATCGAGGTGGGAGAGGTGACCGACTTCCCCGAGGCAGAGCTCTGGGGCAAGAGCTGAAGTTCACTTGTCTGGGACACGGCCCGGATGCCTGCGCGGTGGAGGGGGAGGGACTGTCCCGGCAGCACCAGCCTGAGCTCCGTGTAACGCCTCCTCGCCTTGTCCTCCCCCTCTCCCCCTTCCTTTAGGGGCCTGTGCAGGTGTCTGGCCGGAGGAGGGTACAGCGGCTGCCCTGCCCCAGCCTGCCTCTGCTGCTGGCCCTGCTTTACAGGAGGCCACTGCAGAGCCCCGGGACCCTTCCTGCTCCTTCCATACACTTTTCCTGCTGCTTTCTGGGCCAGTTTTCTCCTTCCCCCTTACTTTTTCTTTATGGATTAAAAAAAACCCTACACCAGCCATCAGCCCTCGTAGCCCCCGCCTTGGAGCCAGGGCACGGCCTGTTCCAGGGCCCCGTTTGCCCCGGGGCCTGGATGCTGCCGTGGGGGGGACGAGCTGGCCCAGCTGGAGGCTCCGGGCGGGGGCCGGACTGCGGGACCAGCCCGCCAGGAGCAGCTGCGGAGCGGCAGCGGCTGGTCCATCCCCAGGCTCGTTCCTCCGGGCTCTGCAGCGCTCGGGACGGGCCCGGGGAGGGATTGTCCGCTGGGTGCCTTTAGGGGCCGCAAGGCCCGGCTGGGCCGAGACCTCCTGGGGTAGGGACTGGTTAATGCGGAGGCGGGAACCGAGCGATGTTACCCGGGGGGGGGGGTTTAGCCCGCACGGCCCCGGCAGCTCCGCCGGTTGGTCGGTGCGTGTCTGCCCCGCATCGGGACCGCCCCTCTGAGAGTCGCGGCTTCTCAGTCTTTAGAGGGGAGAAGCGGAGGCTCCGTTCCGCGGGGCCGGCCGAGCCCCAGCCGTTAGCGCCGGGGCCCGCCCAGTGGCCGGAAGGGGCCGCAGCGCGTACGGTGGCCGGGAGGGGCCTGAGGGAGCGTTTCCGGGAGTGCGGCGGGGCCGCTGCTGCCGCGTCCGGCCGGTCCCCGCGGGGCGATGGATTTCTCCAGGTTCCTGTCGGATGACTTCGAGGTGAAGAGCTGGGTGAACGCGGCCTTCCGCGCGGTGCAGCAGGAGGCCCCCGGCAAGGTGGACGCCCACGCAGCTACCCTGGTGATGAAGCTGCAGCTCTTCATCCAGGAGGTCAACAACGCCGTGGAGGGTGAGGGGGCCGGCGGGGCTCGGCCGGGCGGGGATCCCTGGGGTGCCCCTTGGCTGACTCGTGAAGGTCTCGGGCTGGATCCGGAGCCGGGTTTGTTCTTCAGCTGGTTCCCTCCCGCTTTCCTGCGGTGCTCCTGCAGCCTCCGTGTCCGGACGGGTCTGTTCTGAGCACTGCGAAACAGCTGCGACAGCCAGGGCAGGCTCAGGTTGGAGCTGAGGAACAATCTCTTCCCTGCAGGGTTGTCCAGGGCTGTCCCAGGCTGCCCAGGGCAGAGGTGGAGTCCCCGTGATTCCTGGAGGGGTTTCCAAGCCATGGAGCTGTGGTGCTGAGGGCCAGGGGTCAGTGGTGCCCGGGCAGTGCTGGGGAATGGTTGGGCTCCATGAGCTTAACAGTCTTTTCCAACCTAAACAGTTTATGATTCTGTTGGTCCAGGTTACCCTCAACCCAGGTCTCCTATAATTAAACAGCTGTGTTATCAAAATAAATGAAAAAGAAAAAAGAGAACTAGTCTATGCTAAGCTGCATATTTAAATTTTTAAGATATAACTAAAGTTTTGACATTTGTTTTTCTTTGCTTGGTTGTTTTGTGGGGTGTTTTGAAATATCGAAGATTCTGTAAGACTATGAAAAACTCCCCCTTTCCCGCAAGGCCCCCCAGACCCCCTCACTGTACCGCTCGGTGTTTGCAGAAACAAGCCACCAGGCTCTCCAGAACATGCCCAGAGTCCTCCGGGAGGTGGAAGTCTTGAAGCAGGAGGCAACATTCCTGAAGGAGCAAATGATCCTCATTAAAGAAGATATCAAGAAATTTGAAGAAGACACAGCTCAGTCAATGCAGGTGGGTCCTTGTCTGTGTCTATATCAGCAACTTGTGAATTCCTAGTTTTCCGGGCTTGTTCCTATTAAACGATCTTGTGGATTTGAGAGAGACAAAACCGCTTCTTGTAACACTAAGAGTGGAAAATTGCACGTGGCACAGACCCCTGCAGTCTGCGTTTCAGAACAGCCGGTCACATTTCAGTTCAGACAGAGTGGCTGTTACCTGAGTGGGGGCACCAGTTTCTGCCCGGATTTCTGCCTGTTGTTCACTGGGGTGTGTAGCATTTTGTAGGCAAAATGGACGCTAAAAGTGCAAATCCAGAATTCAAACCAACCTTCTGTTGTTTGGCTTTGGAAGTTGCTTTAACATCTCCAGCTCTTTCAGCCAACTCCTTCCTCCTTGTAACAGCGTCAGCTTTTCACCCAGCTTTTAAAAACCAAGCCCGGAGTAGCTCACGTGATATAACCACCTGTGGCAGATGTCTGTCATCTTTTATTGTAGTGGGCAATGTTAAATGTTTTCTTCTTTTCTTCAGGTCCTGGTGGAGATTGACAGAGTGAAATCTAGAATGCAGTTGGCGGCTGAGTCACTCCAGGAAGCGGACAAATGGAGCACGTTAAGTGCAGACATTGAAGAGACTCTTAAAACACAGGTAGATACCCCGTTGCTCTTCCTGGTCCTTCTGCTTTCAGCCTTCTAGGGAAACTGCATTTAAAAGTAGGTCTTTGAAGTGACTCTAAACCACGTGCCTGTTCATAAAATGTCATGACAAGGCAGGTGTTCGTGCTTTGTGAGGCTGTGCTGGGTAATGGGGGTCCTTTCCCTGGTGGCAGGATGTCTCCGTGATTTCGGCCAAGCTAACGAGCATGCAGAGCAGCCTGGCCATGCTGGTGGATACGCCGGATTACTCCGAGAAGTGCGTGCATCTCGAGGCTCTGAAGAACCGGCTGGAGGCCATGGCCAGCCCTCAGATTGTGGCTGCTTTTAACTCCCAGTCTGTAGGTCAGTACCTCTTGGTGTCGCTTCCTCTTGGGGCAGAGTTTAGTGCCTGCAGAAGTGAAATGCACTTTTGGGTGGGGAGTTTGTGCCGGTGGCTCCCGGCACTGGGCTCTCTGCTTCTGGTGGAGCCGGATGCCGTGAAGCGTTACGTGCTCCCCAGCCGCCTGGATGCTCTGCAAGTGGGAAGTGATGCTCAAGTAAGCAGAAGGCCTCTGGTTTTGTTACCCTAGTGCTGCTGGGCGTTCCTGTCACCGCTTGGTGTTGTCACCCAGAAGGAAATCTCTTTGGAAACGTTCTGACTCCATACAACCTTCTAAAAGCTGTTTCCTCAACTCTCCTTTAGAAAATTTGACTTTTTGTACTGTTCTTTGGGCTCCTTTCCTCTCCTACTGTCGCAGCACTTCTGAAAAACACTTGTGGTTGTTGCCTCTCATCTGTGTGCACCTTGAGGTCCCAGCGAGGATCTGGGCTATGGTTCTGCTGCTGCCCAGCACTCTGGAGTCCTCTTCCCCTTAAGGACTGTGGGCAGCCTGGGGGAGCCGAGCAGGGAAGAGGCTCTATGTGCTGTGCTTCTCACAATGGTGCTTGATCCTCTGCACAGGTCTCTCCTGTCTCTCTCGCGTTCCTCTTCTGGAACCTTCTCTCCTTTCCAGCTCCTGTAAGTGTGATACAAGTCTGCAAACATATCCCCAGAGTCTGTCTTTGGTGACTTCACAGCTGAAGGGCACTTCAGGTTTCCTAGTCTTCTAGTTTCAGGGTCCTGTTTGAAAAGCAAGATCTCATTACTAGTTTTTCTAAGCCCAGATGCATTCTGGGGACAGGACCAGGGTTATGCCCATAGAGCACAAAACAGGCTTTTGAGGAGCTGGGCTTTCAAAGGTTTGTGTGCGAGCTGACTGAGCCCTTGGTCAGCTCAGTGCTCCTTGGCCAGCTCTGTCGGTCTGGGCAGTGGCGAGAGCAAGGCTGAGGCCTTTGCGAGGTGTGTGCTGGGTTTGTAGAGAGCAGCTTTCGTCTGGAGAATAATTTCCTTCTAGGAAATGCTCTGGGCTTGTGTCTTTAGTACTGGATGCTTTTGCTGGTTAAGAACGATTCAGTCCTTGAGCCTGCTGCCCCTGCTTTTGTCTGTGGGTTTGAGGCGGTTCTGCTCCTATTTGAGGAGGTAAGTGAACAAAAGGTGACAGCGTGTCCTTCTGCACAGGCCCTTAGAGGAATTCTCTTGCTCAGGCTAATGCCTCACCCTCAGCTTTGAGGCTGGCTGTTAACTGCCTGTTGTTGTCTTTTGTTTAGATCAGGCAAAAACGTTTGTTAAAGTCTTCACCGAAATTGATCGGATGCCCCAGCTTCTCGCCTATTACTACAAATGTCACAAGGTAGGTATTTTGGTAACATTTGAACACGGAGGAATAAAACATGGAATTCTTTCTTGGTTGGACTGCAGGGGGAGCTGGTGCCTCACGTATTCCACCTTTCCTGGTCGGAGGACGAGGGAACCTGTTCTTTCCCACCTTTCATTCTCTTGACTTCTCTTTCTTGCTCTGAGCAGCTTTGGTTACTCCTCATGTAATGCTCCGCTCGGGGCTTTGTGTCCCTTCCCGCAGCAGACATAAGATATCTGCGTTCTGCTTGGTTTCTCTGTGCCTTTTAGCTCTGCTCTGCTTCTCTTGGATGTGGCTATGGCAGCAGCCTGCCAGCTGCTGGCCTCTGTAAACTCTTTTCAGGTAAGATTAAAAGTTGGAATTCCAGACAGTTCTGTAGCCATAACCCGATCCTCACAGTTCTCTCATGACTGTGACTTTTGAGGATTAAGTTCAAGGCTGGGGCTTGCCAAGTATTTCAACTATGATGCAGGGGGATCGGTTACCATCTCGTTTTATGAGTAAAATACCGATGTTAATTAAATCTTCAAATCAACTAAGAAGCCTCAAGCTTCGTGCTGAAAGTTCTTCTTCTGTGGTGCTGACTTGAAGCGAAGTGTTACGCTGAAATCTGGAGAGAGGAGCCAGGGTGGGCAGCGTGTTTTAGCAGGATTGCTTTGCACGGGAGGCTCTTGGTTCGAAATGACAAAAGTTGGATTTGTGGGCTGTCGGTTCTCCTCTTAGAATGGTTATTTTTACCCCTGCAGGTGCAGCTGGTGGCAGCGTGGCAGGACCTGTGCCAAAGGGACTTGAGCTTAAACCGCCAGCTGACTGAACTGTATGACACGCTCCTTGGGACCTGGCACTCGCAACTTCAGTGGGCAGTGCAGGTGCAGTGACTGATCTTGGCGCGGGGCAGGACTGAGCAAACCCTCTAAATTCTCCCAGAGCTCAGGACAGCCCGTTGGTGCTATCCCTCTGTGCCTCGTCAGTGCAAGGCAGGGCTCGCAGCCTGCTCTCTGCTTCTTGCCTGGCTCTCGCAGACAAGATTTGATTTCTGATATTCTACCAACAGCAAGGTTGCTGTGTTATTGACATTAAAGCTGCTCTATCACTTTCATCTCTATCTTAAGTTAAATCTAATTTGTTGGTGTTGCAAATGCGTTCTGTTGCGAGACATTTGAAATGCCTGAATTGATTTATCCCTTGGCCTGGAGGAAGCCCTCAAGGTCATATTGGACTGATTCACATCGCTCTGTGTAAGATATTTGAGAGCTTCTGCTGTCACCCCTTGCAGTCTGCATGCTTGGGTTGTTGTTTTTTTTCTGCTAAGAGCAGTGCAGGAACCAGAAAAGTTACTGTCCTGTAGTGAAATGAAGAAATAAGTTCATATCGTTGAGCTTGTAAGAGGTTTTTCATCCATGAAGGGTAAGAGATTCTTATCTTCATGTTATGAAGCCTGGTGCAAGTGCTGGGCCTGTGCTGCAGAGGAGCTCAGGGCTTCCTTGAAATGTATTTTTTCTGCCTAATGATTCGATGCGAGTTACAGGTCAGATGTCAGTTTGCATTTTAGCAGATATGCTTTGAACTGAGGATTGCGGGGGATAGATGGCACGTGGGGCAGAGCTTGCGTCGCTCAGTCTCTTGTGCTGCTTCTGCTTTCTGAAGAATTCTTGGACCTTCTTTGTGCTGAGCCCAACTTCCAAAGCAAACGAGTGAGAGTAGCTGACAGAAAAGTCACAGTAAAAGGCTGTAGCACATTTTTTGCCATTGGAGTCGAGCATGGTGCATGTAAATAAAAGTTCTCAGCTGGTGACAGTCTTTTTAACCTTTCCAGTACTGACTCCTGCCTGTCTGAGCAGTAATTTGTCTGGTGGTACAGTCCTGTTTCTTCACATTTTACTGATTTCAACTGCCCTTTTCTGCCACGTGCTTTTTTGAGTTGCTGTAGTGCCTATGTCCTGCTGAATTCAGATTCTAACCTGTCCTATCTTCCAGTTCCTTGGTCGCTGTGTTCGGAGCACGGTTGCAGCAGTAAATACGTACTGACCTAGACTTTTGTCATCAGGCTGTCCTGCGTGCTAGGCCAGCGAGCTTCTTGCACTCTCAGCAGACCTCTTTTGGCTTTTTTTTACCCCTTGTGAGGTTTTTCAAATTTGTTTTTGTTCCCTTTTGGCTGGGAGCTCAGTGTCATTTGAGGACTCTGATCTCAGTGCACAAAATGTCATCTTCTTGATCCGTGTATCGCTGCCTCTCACCAATAGGTAATTTTATATTAATCCTTCAATAGAAAGAAGCAGTTTGGGCTGCTGCTGCTTTCTCTCCCAACTCTGTACTCCCTGGTTAGGGCAGACAGCATTTGCAAACCCATCCATTCTGCTTCTTGTGTCCCTCTGTTTGAGGAGCCCAGGGCTCTGTGGCAGGGGCGTAAGGGGGACTGCAGTGGGCACGACTGTCCCTGGAGAGGGGTGCTGCTCGTGAAGGCTGCTTCTGGCAGGAAGGCAGCAGCATGTGCTCGGGAGGGCTGAAGAAGGTGTCAGCCCCTGGACAGACAGGACCGGATCGCTCTGGGGTGGGTGCTTTGCCATTGTCTTTGCTGAGGCAGGGACATGTGGTCTGTACGTGGTGGGCCTCTCTCTGGAAGCTGTCTGCTGCTCTCTGCTGCCCGGCCTGCTCCTCTGAGGCAACGTGCTTTTGCTAGTAGCTTTTCTCCTCCCACAGGTGTTCAAGAACCCCCATGAAATAGTGACTGTCTTGTTGATTCAAACCCTGGGAGCGTTGGTGCCTTCCATCCCTGTCTGCCTCAGCACTGCCCTGGAGAGAACGGGCCAAGAGACTAAGCTGAGTAAGCTGCTGGAGCTCTACGATGCCACCATCCACTTCGCCAAGGGGCTGGAAGTAGCAATGCTGCCAAACCTGAGTAAGGCTCTCGTGCTGAACGTTGGCACTCTGTTCTGTCCACGCTGGTGTAAAGTTCCACTGTGGGATTTAGTTTGGATTTACGTGGAGCGAGGGATTGTCTCTTCTGCAGGACTGACCGGGTGGCATTTGCACCTTTGTGTGTGTGTATCTATCAGCTCTATCTCTGACACCATGGCTATTGACACAGTTCTGGCTGAGATTACTGAGGCAGAGCTGTTCTGAGCATGTTTGCTGTCTAGGGTAAACAACATCTAGCACTTTTCCCTTTACGAGCACTACTGTTCCCTCTGTCTAACGGACGAGGAAGTGTCTCTGGGGAAGCTGCCGCCTGTGACTCCCATTGTGAAAGATCACAAAGCATAAAAGCTGAGGAGTTTCCTGGAATTAAGTCACACCTTACTAAACAAGAGAAAAGCTGCGTGGAAGCTGCATCTGTTGCATGCTTACGGTTTATTTTGTAGTTTTTCTGTTGTCTGCTGGCTTGTGTTTTAATCAAGTGAAAATGTCAGGGCCGAATATTGTTTCTGAACGGTTGGCAGTTTCTTCCTTAGCAGCATCCTCGGTGTTGATTCAAACCTGTGCTTTCCTTACCCTGGGATGTTTGTCATCTCATTCTGGACGTGACTTGATGAATAATTCCCACAGACCACAAAGTAGGGAGGTGCTGTGTTTACACAGGTTTATGCCTGACTTGAACTGTTGGCTATTTATAGTCCTTTATGAATCTGGTAGGGCCCCTTCAAAGACCAGGTATGGGAAAATCCTAAATTAAGGCTAATGGAGCATTCCTGAAGCTGCATTTCCTGTGTTTTGTTCCTCATTACATTGTCTTGAGCTATTTACACTCAGATTTTGACTCGATCGTGTGAATTATGATTTCTGGGTGATTTCAGGGCGTATGGCCGTCATCGTGTCTCGCTTTGTTGGCTTCCTGATAGCGTGCTCTTGTCAGTCATTTTCTGTCACTGGCTTAGCTTAATTTGTGGTTTGTAATCAAAATGATTAAAAAGGACTTGGCAAAACAGTGTCAGATTGTAGAAGGTGACGGAGCGGGGAGACGGCTGCTGAACGGTTACCTGAGTGTGTTAAAAAAACCCAACCAAAACCCTTATTTCCGTCTCTTTTGCTGTGGAGTAAGATGTTTGGGAAGAGAAATATCTCAAGAATGGAAAGGCCAGGTGAGTCAGCAGAAGAGAGTCAAACCAGTTCCTACATATGTGTATGTGAGGGGAGGGTTCAGTTATGATTCACAGCATAATTCATGTTGGAAGGGACCTCAGGAGATGGTCCAGTCCAACCTCCTGCTCCAAGGTCCGCTATGAGGTCAGACGATGTTACTCAGGGTATTGTCCAATCTGATCTTGAAAGCACCCAAGAACGGAGCTAGAGCAGGCTTTGGACAACCTGCTCCATTGCTTGGCTGTCCTTAGGGTGGAAATGTTTTTTTTATGTCCATGATTCAAAGTAATCATGGTTTGCTGCCAGTTTGAGTGTGTCAAAGCTTCACGATAACGTTCAGGGCTGGTGTCTGGGCGTGCAGCTCTCTGCTCCCCACCGTGGCTCTGCGGTGCTGAGTTAGTGGTCCCTGTTCAGTGCTGGTTGATGAACACCATGAAGTATTAGTGCTAGGTGAATTGAGCGAGTGTCAGCTATTTTAAGTAGGAACCAGGCTTTCTGCTAAATTCTGATTGTCCCTGTGGGAAGTTGTGGCAGTAACGTGTTTGGCTTCTCGGATGGCTTCAACACTCCTACTGTAGGTTTAATAGATTTTTGTCCCCCTGCCCTGTTTTGGAGCAGGGGAGTGATGACTTTGAGGCCCTTGTTGAGGTAGAACATCTTGGGTTTAGAAAGCAGGCAGAGATGATAACCTTAGGTTTGAGAAAATGAAGAAGTCTGTGTAGTTGATCTTTAAAGCTGCTGGGCAGCATTCCAAGCCTGTGTAGGCAGCATGGTCTAGCTGAAGAACTACGGCATGTTACTTGAAATGGGGCTTTTAGAAACCTGTTTGCCTATTTGTAGACTAAACACCTGATTCTTTGTAGAGGAGCAGAACCTGGTAAAAGTGATGGAACTGGTGGAAGCAGTATATGGCCCCTACAAGCCCTATCAACTTGAGTATGGAGACCTGGAAGAAGAAAATCTCCTCATTCAGATCAGCACCGTGCCCTTGGTAATGTAGCAGTCTTTGTTCAGCAGCACAGGGAGAGGCTTGAAGCTTCTACTAAATACAAGGGCCTTTGCTCTCTTTCCTTCTCTAAGTTTTTGGTAATACGTCCTGTTTGCAGTATATTTTTTTTTACTGTTAAGTACATTTTGTTTAAGAAATAAAGTTAATTTCAGCAGCTCAGTCAGGACAGAGGTACCTCTCTTCTCCTCCTTCACCCCGTAACCAGCACCGTGTGCATCTGCTGGAGAAAGACTTCACCAAAATATTGCTATCCACCAAAAACCTGCTTCGGGTTTGATAGCATTTATTAAGAACAGGATCTGGGGGAGGAAAGTCATTTGTGTAGAAGATTCAGTTGTTGGCAGAGGTGTTTTTCCTTGAAGACCTGGTAGACACAGGAGCTGGCAGCCTGGCTCTTGTTAAGTCACAGTGCAGGAGGGTGGGAAGCAATGAGAGCTGGTCTCCCATCGGCGTTTCCCAGCTTTGGAGAGAACAACAACATCATACACGAGGTGTCTTTTCCTCAGTGCTGGTTGCTCACTGGAAGAAGAGTCAGGCTCAGCTGTGGTGTTGTTTTTATTTAGGAGCACGGGGAAGTGATTGACTGTGTCCAGGAACTGAACCATTCAGTCAGCAAACTCTTCGTCCTGGCTTCTGGAGCCATTGACAACTGCATTAAGCTCACGGATGGACTGGGAGCATGTGGGCTTCTGAAGGCCCTGAAAGCTCTGTTCACCAAGTAAGGTGCTTTTGGTGCTCTTGGTTCCACTGCTGCTTTGCCCTAAGGGAGTAGCAAGTATCAGTTTGTGGCCAAGGACTTTGTAGTTTATGAAGAACGCCCAGGAAAATATCTATAACCATACTATGAATCATCTGATAGCCCCTCCTCCTGCTTCATTCAGGCAGTGACTGTTTTCTTGGGGGGAAAAATGAAAGCCTTTGATGGCTAAATCAAAGACTTGTCTCAGATGCTTTCTGTTCTGGTTGAGGTGAATTTTCATTTTTAGTAAATACTTTCACAGGGGAAAACATTTCCCAAAACAGACTAAAACAAAGACAGTTTAGGGTGATTAAAGTAGATCTCAGTGGGGAAATACATATGCACTGGGACGAGTGACCTCGCGCTCGGGATCTGCCGGTAAGAGCGAGCTGCCCCAGTGAGTGAGTGAGGCTCACTGTAAGTTCTCGTCTGGTGCTATCACTGACAGCCCATGTAGATAGTGTTCCAGTGCTGACTACCTCCCTGTTCTTTCCTGGTATCAAAGGAGCTGCTCCTGAGGTAGAAATCAAGGTGTTGCCTGGCTGCCCTGTGGGGAAGAGGGAAGCACACTTCTTTGAGCTCACTCGCTTTACGGGCAATTACGTAGCGGTGTGCATGCCTCCAGCTCATGGGCATCAGTTAAAAAAAAAAAAAAGGGGTGTGGAAAACAAAATGTTCTCCTTTTTATCCATGTTCTCATCTGGGGAGTAGCTGAGAAAACAAATTCATGAGATTATTGTCACTGTTCCTGGAGTAAGGGCCAAGTAATGTTGGAGTAGCAGTAGCTTTATAAACTTTTTCTGGTCTTTCCTAGGAGATGTGGTTAGTGTAGTGGTAGCAAAAATGCTGCTCTCCAACCTATTCTCTTATGCTGGTGCTTACCTCTTCTCCACTTCTCATTTCAGGTATTCATCTGACTTTACAAGTACACTGCAGTCTATACGAAAGAAGTGTAAACTGGATGATGTCCCGTCAGATTCCCTTTTCCAGGAGGACTGGACTGCATTCCAGAACTCTGTCCGGTAAAGGGGATTTTTTTTTTTTCCCCTGTCTCAGAACTGATTTTTGTGTGAAAGTTGAGAGGGAATTACTTTGGGTTGGTGTACATGAGTTCTGAGTGCAGAAAGCAGGGCTGTGCTCACTTTGCTGCAGCGCTGCTCGGAGCACTGGTGTGAGGGACTGGGTTTCGGGTTGCTGCTGGCACAGTAAGTGCTGCGAGGCTCCCCACCCTGTCTGGAGCAGGGCTGCATGTTATATCACCTCGAGTACCAGCACCTCCTAGAGTTTTTCCCAGTGACACTGAGCTGGCTTTGGCCATGATGACAAGAAGTAGCCCGTGGAGGAGGCCTCTGAGTAAAAAAAAACCTGAGTGTTATCCAAAGGATGCAGTTAACAGCCAGATTAACTCTCGACGGATGTGTCCCCCGCGGGCTGTGGCTCGGTGATGGCAGTTTGTAATGACGTGACGCGTGTCTGAGATGGGCTGTCTGGGGGGGGATCCAGCATTATCTGCCTCGAATCTCACAACGGGTGTTTTTGTTTTGTTCTTTCCCAGGATAATTACTACCTGTGGCGAGCTCCTTCGTCAGTGCGGAGACTTTGAGCAGCAGCTGGCCAACAGGTAAACACTGCTGAGCTTAATTCATGAGCTGTCAGCTCAGGTACCGAGCTGGAAGGAAACAAGCCCCAAGGCGCTTTTGTTGCGTAGACTGTGGAGGGAAGGCAGAGCTGCTGTGGCTTCCCCCTGCTGCCCCTCCCCATCCTTTGAAGTATCAGAGATGGGTCACGGACTGTTCCACTTGGTCATGTGCTCCAAGACTGTCATAAGGATCCTTTTTCTTGGATACCCATCAAATGGACTTGCTGGGCTGGGGTCAGGAAGGAATTTTCCACCAGATCAAATTGGCAAGATTTTCACCCCCCCTTGTGACATGGGGCATGAATCATTTGCTGAAATGAATCTAGGTGTGCCTTAACTGATCGATTCCTTGTAACCTGAGGAGCACCAAGCACAGGCAGCTGCAGATCTTTTGTTGCCCAAAAGCGGAGCCCTGTTCAGCCTCTTGTACACTGAAGTGCTTTAGTTGGGCTTGAGTGCCTGGTGTTGTGTGGGACACAGCAGCCTGCAGCGTGCAGGAGCCTGGGTTTGTTCTGTATTTGTTAGACCTGAGAGAACAATCCTCTCTCTCTTCTCTGTAGTTGTGCAGTTATTGAGTTGCACAGTAGACATGAGAGGTGGCTGTAATTAGGGTTTGCCACCAATGAATACTCTCTTCCTTGCAGTAGCACTCCCTTGAAGTGACTTTTTGTGTACTTGTTTTCAGGATTTTATCAACTGCTGGGAAGTACCTCTCGGATTCCTACAGCCCTTGTAGTTTTTCTGGCTTTCAGGATACCAGCTCTGCAGAAAAAAAGAGCTCTGTGAAGAATCCCTGGCAGGAGTACAATTATCTTTTGAAGGAGAATCCCTCCGAGTATGCCAGCCTTATGGAAACACTGTACACTCTGAAGGTAGCTTTGGTGCCTGGGAGAGCCTCTCTCTACCGCAGGATGCTGCTGGGCTCACGTTTGGTAGATGAGACCTGGATGAGGCCTGGATTCCCGCTACAGCCTGATAACCTTTCATCTGGAGCTGCAGCCTTTTGATGGGCTGTGTTCCAGGTCTTCCACAGAGACACCAATTGATCTGCTGAGAGGTGGAGTGTCCAAACCCAGGAAGCCTGGGCTCATTCCATGTCTCCCCAGATCCTGGCTGTGTTTTGTGAACATGACCTGAGCAGGTCAGGTGAGGGAGATTTTGTCACAGAACACATGGGGAAGGTTGTGTTGGAGCCATCTCAAATCCTGGGTCCCCCATACTGGCTTGTCAAGACTTTCTTTGCCACTTACGCTGTGGTGCCCTATCTGTTCCAAAATGTAATTCTGCAGGACCATCCATGCATGCATCTGTGACCAGGGTAGAATGGCTCTGGTTATCACCTGGTGGATCTAAGTTATGTTTGCCATTGTCGGTCACGTGTAGCAGCAAAGTCAAGGTTGTGGGTTCTATCTCTTATTTCCTTGGAACACTTCGATTTCTTTTGCACTTAATTTACTTGCAACTTATGCAGCTCTGCTTTCAGTGTTAAATGTTTGACTTTAAGCCTTCGCTAAATAGTCAAGCTCTGTAGGTAGCCCTCAGGCAAAACTTCTGTTTAATTCCATGCAGGGAATCAGTTGTGCTCTTGGGGAGAAGGCACTTTTGCCATCTTCTCTGCAGGTTTCTCGGTATCCAGCCTGCACTGGTGCCTGGCATGAGCAGAATGCGGTGCTGGTTCTTTTGTTCCATGTCTTGGGGAGCAGTGTGCAGTTTCTGTCTCGAGTAACTGGTTGGAATCAGGCATTCCAAAGGCAACAAGCTGCGCCGCTGCAGAGGAAAGCTCTTTTGTATTAGGATGGCCTCATAAAGGCCTCTTTAAGAACGTTAACATAACTTCTGTGTGGCCAGTCTAATGATTTCTGTATGTAAACACTCTTCTGTCTCCATTAGGAAAAAGGTACGAGTAACCACAACCTCTTGTCTTCATCGCGATCTGCCCTAAGCCGCCTCAACCAGCTGGCACACCACTTGGCTTTTGATTCTGTTTTTCTTCGCATCAAACAGCAACTCTTACTCGTTCCGAAGATGGAGGTGAGTAATGGGTACATCGAGCTGAGCTGGCACGGCTTACCCGTGGGATCCCTCAGGGTGGAGGACAGCCCAGCATTGCTTACCTTTCTCCTTTTCAGAATGTTTCCCTCTGGTATCACCTTTCTTCAATGAGCTACACTCAATGGAAAAGTTTACCTCCCTTCACCCGTAGCCTTCACAACAGCCAGCTGTGTTTGCAGGCTCTGCTGTTTGTTTGAGATGTCTCTTTTCTAACCTGTGCGAGCGTGTATTTCCCACAGGGAGCTGTGTGGCCGGGGGGTGTATGTTTGGGGCCTGAGGGAGGACAAGGGAAGCAGTTTTCTCACTATCTGTGTTCTGCTTTGTAGAAGTCCTTGGGCAATCACAGTTTGTGTGACTGGGTGACCCCTTCCTAGAATACCGATTGATTTCATGCTTCAAAAAGTTGTGGATTCATTCTGCACTTTTTGTCTTACAGGGTTGGAGTTCTGGTGGCATTGGTGAGACCCTGACAGAAGACCTGCCAAACTTCAGCCTGACTCCTCTGGAATATATCAGCAATGTAAGAGTGTGCACGTTACTGGGAGCCCAGTGCTGGGGGAATATCTTCTGTGTTTCCCCAGTTTTTGGTACGATCCCAGTATTTGTTAAAGTTGTTCTACGATGGCGATCGATCCTCTTGGTGGTCCAGCCCTCACCAGCTGGGTTCTGCCATCCTCTGTAGCTTTCATGAAATCCCTGTGAAGTTTTGGAGTAGCAAAAGAACATTGAGAGCACAAGGAGCAGATGTAGGTTAGTGAGCTGCTGTCAAGTTTGGCTTTCTGCTTTCAGGTGTGGATTACTGCAGGTGACTTCTTTTCTCTAGAAGAGTACTGGCTTCACATTTGTTCAGTGACTCAGCTCTTTGTGCTTTTATTCTAGATTGGGCAATACATTATGTCGCTTCCTCTCCACCTTGAGCCGTTTGTCACTCAAGAGGATTCTGCTTTAGAACTGGCATTACATGCTGGAAAGCTGCCTTACCCCCCAGAACAAGGTAGGGTGAAACCAAAGACTTGAAGCATCTGGGGAAAAGTTTTTGCATTTCGACATTTGATGAGTGTGAGGTGTTACAGGAGCAAAGCTGTTTGAGATCCATTTCCTACTGTCTGTATACATTCCACGTATTCCAGTGTCAGGTTCTTGCTCATTAAGACACAGTTCTGGAGTGCTGACCCCTTCACTTACATTCATTTTTCATTCAGCTGCAAAACCATTAGAGCTCCATTGCTCCTTCCAGCTGGGTCATTTGTGATACCAGCCACAGTGATTAACCCCCTGCGCTGAGGGAAGAGCAGGGGGTGCTGTGGGCAGTTGCTGGCTGAGACAACTATGGCCCGTGTGGCTCTTCAGAACCTCCCCAGAACACACCGAGGAGTTCTCTCTGCGTGTCATTCCTTAATTTCTTGCAGCACGCTGCGTTCTGGCTCTCGCTGATTCTTCAGGTGGCTGTTGCATCATCAGCCCTGCTGCGGTTAACGACAGGAGCTGCCTCGTGCTTCCCAGCAGCCTTGCAGCGCAGCGTGGTTTGCTGCGGTTAATCTCTTCTTGGTGTTTATTTCCACTGACAATCAGGGAAGCGTAGAGCTTGGTGTTTATACCAAGAGCTTGGTATTCATTTCCTGTAGCCTTCCGAGAATACGCTCTTCGGTTCAGGTTTTTGCCTTATGTAGTCACCTTAGAGCACTTACATGTTTAATAGCACATTAATTCTCAAAGCGCCGATGAACGCAAAATGCCTGGAGGGCTTGAAAAAAAACCCAAAAACCCCTGTGAATCCTCAGCATTGCAGTAGCTTGTAAACTACTCCTGGAAGATGATCATACAGAATATGCCGGGCGGTGCCTCTGACCACAGCCTGGTCACCTGTCAGCGCTTCAGCAATGACCTGTCTGGAAGAGAGGGAAGAGCGTTTGGGGTCTTGAGCGAAGGACTGGTGTTGGATTGTGCCAGGGAGGATACTTAACTGCTTTGACTACTCCAGAGTTTATCCACTGGCCTTGAGTGCTTTCATGTCCTGTTGAAGGAACAGTTAGTTACCCACTTATGGGTCCCATTTTGTTACAAAACCAGCAGATGCAGGTGACACTGCCGGGAGCTAACGGGGGTTTTCTGTCCAGGAGATGAGTTACCAGAGCTGGACAACATGGCTGACTACTGGCTGGGCTCCATCGCCAGAGCTACCATGCAGACGTACTGCGAAGTCATCCTGCAGATTCCAGAGCTGACCGCACACTCCACAAAGCAGCTCGCCACGGACATCGGTGAGCTCGGCGCACGCGTCGGCCCGTTGCTGTGGCGTGCAGGCTGCTCTGTCCTTGGGTAGATAATGGGAAACTGCAGCTCGGGTCTCTCCTGTAACCATGAGCGTGTTGATCCAGTACCTGGGGTGGTGGAGTGGAGTGCAGCTTCTCGTGACAAAGCGTTCTGTCACACGCCCCGCCGCGGGCAGGGTGGCGTGCTGGTAGGCACTCCTGCTTCTTCACTGCTTTGTGTCTCTCCCTGTGGAAGTTGAGTCCTGAACTGGGAGGATTCCCTTACGAGTCAGTCTCAGCAAGAAAGCTCTGTGTGCCGCGTTCTCCGGTGTAACGCTTTCCCCTCTGGTGGAGTGCCGTGTCCCGCCAGGATGTGCTGTAGAGGGGACGTGCCGAGCGTGGTGGGAAGGGTTCCTGTGGATTGCAGAGGGGACAGCGGGTTGATCTCTTCCATTCGCTTGATAGCTGCAATAGACAAGATCAGCTACAGGCCTTCTGAACGTTTGAGGGGTGCTTGACCAGCATCCTCTTTTACAGAACCTATGGGGTCAGCTCCCCTGCTGTGGTTCACGTACTGCCTGCTGCTCTGAAGGGTCTGGGGGCTAAATTGCTTTCAGCAGGAGACATTTTCAGCAGCAAAGTGGGAGGTTGTTGGCACATGTTCATTTCTGCTGTGCCATGCAGTGACTGAGGGAGGACTGATGGGAGGTGTTTCTACAGGATGTGGAGGTTGGTTTTCTTACCTGAAGCTGATGAAAGTGTCACCTCAAGACCACTACATCTATTGTAACAACAGTTAGTCCTTTCTTTGCTATAAAGCATGGGTTAGAGGCTGGTTGCTCAACATCCTCCCTGCCGTCCTGGATTCCCCAGCTGACTGGCTTATTGAGCTGGAGCTCCCTCCTGCCTCATAGCCGTTCACCTCTGCAGAGCTTCCCAGCTTTGTTGCGAGCTCTTTGCCTTCCAGAGTGTGATTGTAATCCTGCCTCGTGACCGTGGGGACTGACCACCCCAACGGTGTCCTCTGCAGATACTGAACCCTGTCAGAATCCGTCTGTCCTCTGAACAAACGGCCAATTGTCTGAACTAGTGTCCAGGGAGCCAAAAATTGCACCGGTCAGTTGCATCATATCCCAAGCACTGCTGTTCCCTGTGGATTTCAGCTCGCAGAGTGATAGAACTCCAGCTGTCGTGGAGAATGAAGGGTAACTTTCATTTGCACTGTGTTCCTTCCCTCCTCAGATGTGTGTTTGTCCTTCATCTTGCAGATTATCTCATAAACGTGATGGACGCCCTTGGCCTTCAGCCGTCGAGGACACTGCAGAACGTCGTCACGCTGTTGAAGGCCAAGCCGGAGGACTACCGTCCGGCTGCCAAGAGCGTGCCCCGCCGAATGGCCAGCAGCATCGCGGCGATGAGGGGCCTGGAGTGTTAGCTCTGGCAGCCCCGCTGATGGACACCCGTCCAGGGATGGACTGCTCCCTTTGCAAGGACGGTGAAAACATCTTGGGATTAGGGGAATTTACTTCTGAATAATGTTTAATAAGCGTCTTTGTCTAGGAGAAGCTGCTTCCGTTTTTCCATCTTTAGAAGCAAGGAAAGATGTCCTGCAGCCAAACTCACCCAAAACTATCTCGGTGACCTTGAGTGGGCAGCGCCGTGCTGGCTTCTGACGAGAAATGCTCTGCGGTTGCTGGAGAGTTCGTGCTTCGTGGCGGTGAGATGACTGGCTTTTTCAGAAAATTTAATCACTTCTGCATCTCAAATTATGGGGTAGGTGCAACAAAGATCGACTGATTGGAAGCTCCACTACCTGGAGGCAATCGTCATTGCTCAAGTCTGTCATTATTCGCAAAGTCACGAAGACAGACTCATCAATTAGCAGATGAGGCACGACCAAGCTCGACCCTGAGAGGAAAACCGGTTTTGTAGGTTGCTCCTTGTGCAATTAATGTATTCTACTGAAACCTATGAAGTTTATAAGAAATTTAATGAAAGTGTTGCTTTCTCATAAGATTTATTAAAGCTTGGTTTAAAGATCTTTGTAGAACAAGCTGTCCAGCCTAAGCCTGCTTGCTTGGGAGGAACGGGACAGAAACAGAGAGGCCCCAGAACTGGGCTTCCAGCCATCTGAGGCTGCTGGATAAAACTGACATCCAAACTCTTCTAATTTGGAGGGGAAGAAAACAGCTTTTTCCCCCAGTCTGTGTCTACGTCTGCAGTTTTCTCCTTTTTACCATCAGATGCCATGGGGGGATAATTATTTCCTGGTGTCCGTGTCTTTGCCGCTTCTCTCCGTGACATGGTTCAGGCTGCTCTAAGCTCCACAAATCTTTCTGCTGTTTTTGCAGAAAGATTTAATTTTTTTTTTTTCTCCTCTAGTCCTTTGGACAACTGTCCCTTCTTGTCCTACTCTTGGGACTTGTCAGCCTGATGTGTCCTCCCCTGGGTGACTGTGCTTGGCTGCCTCTCACCTGGGCAGTCCTGTGCCTGGTTTTGTCACACCAACATCTTCCCCATGCTTTGCAGCACACGTAACGGGTGACACAGGCCTGTATGGAACAGGCTGCCCAGGGAGGGGTGGAATCACCATCCCTGGAGGGTTCAAAAGATGTGTAGATGTGGCACTTCAGCACATGGTTTAGTGGTCCTGATAATGTTTAGTTTGATGATCTTGAAGGTCGTTTCCAAACTGAATGATCCTGTGTTTCTGTATTTACCAGCGGTGTGGGTTTTGGAGTGTGTTTTTGGTGTTCTCAGCTGGACTTTGGTGATGTTTTACTGCCAAAACTGCACCTTGGGGAGGTGAGAAGAGCAGAGGTGTTTTATAAACAGGTTTTGGGTTTTGTGAACTTTGGCACCTACAAAATTTCAGAGCAGGGGAAGTAACATGTGTGTTCTGGAATGTTTTGGGTTTTTTTCCCTCAGCAAGCTTTTCGGTTAGATGTTTACTCCAGTTAGTTACTCCAGTTAGATGTTTAGATGTTAGTTATTCCAGTTAGTTACTCCAGTTAGATGTTTACATCATG
>JANIJG010001994.1:109624-192364 GCA_024611175.1 Megaceryle torquata | reverse complement strand
GGCGGAATTTAACAAGTGCTTGAAAGAAATTGCATTTGATCTGTACTGACATAACCTTCAGAATGGAACATGGACCACCCCCCTCCCCCCTTAAATATACATAGGAGCTACTGTTTATTGTTTTGTTTGTTTTTCTCCTTCTGGGTCTCATGTCCTATATGTAGCACAATGTTAAAGCTCACCTTTAAAGAATGAAAATTTGCCTGAAAGTAGACACAGAAACTAGAAAAATTCAGTGCAATTCTGGGTGGAAAAAAAAAAAAAAAAGAAAAAAAAAGAGAGAGAGAGAGAAATGGAAGAGGAAAAGGAAAATAAAGAAGAGGGAAAGGGAAAAAAAAAGGAAATAGGGGAAAAAAAAGGAAAAAGGGAAAGGATGTAGGTAAATTAAAAGAAAAAGATTTAGGTAAAAGACTAGAATTTGGGAATGAGAGAAAGGAAAATTGCACCCAGTATCTTGGGAGCCATTGGGCAGCTCCAAGGCTGTTTTTGTGGAGATCTGGCACAATGTGAAAGCTGAAATAGATCCTGCAGTCCTCAGACCTCCTTCCTCTTCCCATTAGACCTAGGCACATAGAAGGATTGTAAATGGTGTTTTTATGACTCAGTGGCTAAGACCTCATTCCTTCTATACCACAGAGGTTGCTTGTGGGGAAGGGGGGGAATTGAATAAACAGGGTGACATACACAAGTTTATTTGTGCAGAACTTGTCTATTTTTTTTATTCACATACATGCATGCACACATCTGACCTGAATGAAAGGAAAAGTAACATTAATCATTTTGAAAAAAATTGAAAAGACTTCTCCCATTGCTAATGAGTTTGTGTTGTTCTAGTTATAAGTACCTATAAAAATGTGTGTAATGTCATGTTAGGCAATAATTGAATATCTGTGAGTTATTATTATTGTTTCCATTCTACTGCATTCTTTTTAGGTAGTACCTGCAATGTATTAAGCTCTCCTCGGCCTACACACAAATGCAGGCATTTCCCAGAGTTGAAAATGCGCTAATCAGTATGAGCTAAATGTTCATGGCAAATGTCAGTCTGTGAACCTGGTCCTCATGGAAAATATAAAAAGTTTGGCTGTCTGCAAATAAACATCATTTGTAAACAGTACTTTCCAGATTTTGTTTGTTTTTTGTTTGGAAAGAGTGGTTGATAAAAGTGACTGTCAGATGCAGACCTATGAGCAAAAGGAATTAAACTATCAGAAAAATCACTTAGTATTATGTCCTCAAGTCATGCCCTCTGTTCTGTATGCTTATAAAAACCTGCCTAAACCAGAATTTAAATCCCACTGAAGTCAAGACAGTTTATGTAAATAGTTAAGGACTTTCCTGAACTGATGCCTAGATTGACAGCAATACATATGTTATTTTTTAATATATTTGCATGTTCTTCTCCATTAGTTTGCAATAGTATACTGAAGTAAACATAAGTGAAACAGAAAATAGGTAAACTTCCCTTTTTTTTCAGTGTGGATATATAGCATTTGAGACTAATGATAACCACTACCTCAATTAAATTATCTATAGTTCTGCTGTACAGATACTCAAAACCTTCCACTCTCAGGTGTAAAGGGGTGATATTAAACAGTACTCCAGCAAATCAATGCCTACCTGTTAAACATTAATAATACACAATGGAGTTAATGAAAATGTGTTAAGAAGTAAATGATTTAAATGAATCCCAAGTAAGAAACTGTCCATTACTATGAACCATGTTCTTTACTGAGAAATCAATCTTTTTTTCAGCCTCGTCCTCCAAAGCTCATCAGATATTTAAAGCATCAAATGAGTGGTCTGGCTTTCACCATTCTAAGCAATTTATACACTTTCATAGTAGATCGAAAGGCATTAGTGCAATTATTATAGAAATTAACACTAGAAACACACTGAAATGACTGTTATGTTTCTTTAAATGTAACCTTTCTCTCCTCATTAAAATGGTTATTGGTAAACCCATTTTCTTCCACATGGAACTTACAGAGTAAAGCTAGTAAAAGAAACTAAGCACCATTCATTATTGCCAGCATTTTGTAATTGTTTGTATTATACTTTATGGAAAAAATATATAAAATGCCACATTTGAACTCTGGACTATTAAATGTGTCAGCTCTATTATATCATTTCTGAAGACCAATTTGCCTTTTTTTCAGAAGGTTGTAATGAGCCAGGTTCGTTTTGCTTTCTACCATTTATCTTTTCAGCAGTAATGGAAAATTTCCCCCTCAGGCACAGCAAGCTATTCTTATCTTAGACAATTAGGCAGAAATGAAAGGGATCATAAAGGTGAGATTTCTTCACAAACAATGCGATGTACTTTATACTATTTAACACTGAGGAATTTCTGGCAAATAAATTCTGAGTGGTTTATGAAGGCAGTGTAGCTAATAGCCAACTCTGAATAATGCTTCAGCTTCTTAACACGCAAGAAAGAGGGTAGGCAACCAGGGCCACTTAAAGATATACTTAGTCTCTAGTTCCACTGTTGACAATACTACATTTTTAACAGAGATTGGAGAGCTTACGCTGACACTGAAAATAAAACGAAACAAGCCTGTGCAAAGCAATTCATTATAATGTAAGAGGAAAACCACACCTTTGGACAGCTTCTTTTACCAGCAAAACTTACTTGGAAGGTTACATAAAAAACATAGTTTTTCTGGTTTACTTTTCTTGTACTTTCTTTAATTTATATGATTAAAAAGTATGTGATAAAGCAGTCACTTAACATTTAAAAGGCCTAATAGAAAGAACAAATGAATAAGTTAATAAGAAAAATACTTGTAGCATTCACTGCATCACGCCCAACAAGCAGCAAGGTACAGCACTTATACGTGGATTCCTTTGACAGATCCATGAGGGCCTGCATGTCCCTGTTTAGGTGCTAGTCGTTGGGGATGCTGCAAAACTCTTTCAGGTCTTGTCTCCAGAAATATTCTTCTAGTGTGCAGTAACTACAGCCTAGTTCCATCTCTGACATTTCCATCAGGAAATCATGGATGGAAGAGAAAACTGATTAAGAAGATTTAGATGCTGTTTTGGGGGCTGATTCTCCATCTCCTCTGCCCTATCCTTTAAAAGATCACTAAGCTATTCTGAGGCCAGAGACATATTGTACAGCCAGTTCTCAGTTAGCTCGGGATAAAATATTCCTTCATAGTCTCTTTTAACCTGTGTGAAGTGACACTACCATGTGTTACCAGGTGGTACCAGTGTGGCTAACTGTAGCTAGTTCCCAATTAATTTAGGTGCACACACCTACTATAATTAGCCCACCTTCTTAAATGCAGAGTGAGAATAAAGATATGAGTCTGTGAGAAAGTCCATAGAGAAGCAAAAGTAAGAATTCACTGTGCAATAGTTGCTTAGTTATGTCTAGGGGCAGTGTTATCCCTCTGGAAGCACAAGGATTTATAACTGTCTATGTGAGAAGGGGAATGTAACTCCCATTTACTGTGTGTATCACAGGATTAACATGGTATGCATACAATAAATAATAATTTAAATAATTTTACTTTTTTCTTTCTTTTTTGATGGTAGCATTTTTAATTTACTTTGTGCCCTATAAATCCAACAAAACTATTGCTTGCTCTGTAAGTGAGAATAATTGCTGCTGATTATCTCACATCTGTGCAGAAAGAGGGGCAGGTAAAACACTGCAAAAAAGTGTTGCATCATACAATGTAATAGTACATATATATCACAATGCAGTAAGAAAAAGCAATAATATTATGCATGCTATGTATAAAAATAATAGTGTATATATAGTAGGTGTTTAAATGCATGTTGACATTGGTACTTCAAGGAGAAGACTCCACTAACTAAAGAGTAAGAAGTGGCAAAGCTTCAATAGGAACAGAACTGCACCCTAGTCCATTTTAGCATTGCAGGTCTCTGAAGAAGGAAACGTATTGGCACTGTACTTAGAGCAAATAGCTGCAATTAAATTCATTACTTAGACAAAATTACTTCTTTCATAAAGAAAAACTCTAAATTTAAAATGTTCTAGCTGAAGTTGTAGAGTTGGAAAAGATCATGCTCCCTGGTGCTTACTAATACTCCTTACTGCCATTCAGATTTGCTGGGAAACTGCTTGAGTGAGGGCTTTGTAATTCAGTTCCTTCAAACCAAACTTAAATGGTTCAAACTGATATTTGATATTCCACCTCATTTTCACCGAAAGGGAGCAGAAAGTTCCCACCAAAACAGTGAACTCAGAGAACCTGATGGGCAGCACTACACAGCAAAATGGACAGGAAATATTAGAGAGAAGAGACCAGCTGGTGGTTTTTCAGCTATAGCAGCTGCAGCCAAATGGTGATGTGTGTTTTCTCCATACATGCTCCACTCTATTTTCTTGCTGACTCTAGGGTCTGTTCTATGTATAGAGATATCTTCTGTCTTTCTGTGAATTGCTGAACTGGGAGATGGTTAGTCTTACCCTAGTCTCAATATTTTCTGATTTATAATTTCTTTATGTTGGCATATTCCTCACTTTTGTCAAGAATACCAATTAAGAAATGGAAGCTCATGACTCAGGTTTCTTGAAATAGAGTTAGATAAATCCTTCCACTCAGACAAATAAAAAATCTACATATACCTTATTTCATATATCTAATTTACAAGATTATTACCATTGCCAATTTGACATTTTACACTTCATATAAATTCACCCATAGACACAAAGCCACTTTACACAGATTTTCTTATTTAAACAAAATGTCACCATGAGAGACAAGCTTAGTAAAAATTACCACTATCCCTTAACAAAAGTGCTCTGAATTTTGAAATAGAAAGAATAAGTTTTGACATGAATAACACTGGCTGTCATCTGTAGAGGTGGATAAATTTGGGAAAACTTGTACAGGAACAAACTTATACTGAATGAAATATTTCCTCTAATTTTTCAGCATGCATCCTGCCTCCATAAGATTAAGCTGAATTAAAACCAGTAAAAAACTGAAGTGAGAAAAACATAAAGAAAACATGTAATAAGTAATTTCTTAATTATACCACAAACTTTTGTTGTAAAGAATGTTTCCCCCATCCATCCTAAAATTAAAGTAATAAGCATATAATAAATTCTACTAATATATCTGCAACAATTCTTATAGCTCTGCACACATGGCCCACAGCTGCTTGATCACAGGTTTATGATGATGCTTGGGGAGCAGAAGATAATCAGACAGCAGGGAAGAAGGTATGGATGTGTGCAGAGAAAGGAGAAAGAAAGTTAATGTGATCTAGTGTAGCTAATAAGCCTTCTCTGTAAGGCATTCAAATAATTAAAGTGATTCAGAATATTTTTCCTTCCACCACTGTGGCTCTGCCAAAGGAGAGACATATTTTTGCAACAGAGACTGATGTGACTGGAACGAGAAAACCATATCTGGTTATTACCTGCTTCAGGTCACACACTGCAATCATCCAGAAATTGTTCAGTGGACATGTTTTTATGGTAATTATATGAAGGGAAAATATGGGACTGTATTTACAAGACATCCAGTAGGTTCTTCGGCAGTTCTCAATAAGTGATCCTTGCATGTCTGCAGAAAACTTAAAAGATCATCAACTATGCTGACCATGCACTATATAATGATTCTGTCACCAAAAAAAATTTAAAGATAAACACGATATGAGCTCATATACAGAAATATTTCTTTATATATGATTCTTTCAGGAATATGTCATGAAAGATCCAGCAAAAATAATCCTTCTAAAAGTTGTTTTCTTTAATTCACATAATTATTCATTGCCTGTCAGAAGAAAGAAGGTGACTTACAAGAGTTCTTTCGTCATGAAAACCAATGTTATCCTCCATCTTTCTCTAAAAATAACAAGCTATCATCAGACAAGATAACCACCCTGATAAAATACCTTGGAAATAAAGTGAACTTTGCCCAATGGTGTGATCTTTCTGATGTTCCTATTGAAGTTCTTGATGGATATCAATACTTTATGCCCAGACATCAATATGACTTTCAGAGATTATGCATCAAACAACAGTATCCTTTACATCAGTGAACAGTTTAAAATGTATTAAGGCTTGATATTATGTTTTCTGTTCATATGGCAGATACTTTCAGAAACACTTCCAGAGCACATCCCACTCATGCCAGAGATCTTGTAAATATATGAGGGATATTCATAATGTACTGAATAACTAGCAATTGGTAGCAAGCCCTTTTTTTGTTTAACAACTTTTATACCTAAGAACTTTAATGACCAGAAATTATAACAATCATCAAACAATTATTAAAAGCAACTTGGAAGAAATCTCTACAGCTGTGGAGAAGGACATGGACATTTTCAAACAGACCAAAAAAGTACCTCAGTCATACTTACAGACCTCTGATATTTATGCAAGGATTTGGGGCATTGCAACATTCATTATGTTGGAAAACATAGTTTTCAATCTCATTCGGCAAATATCCTGTTAAACCTCAAACCGGCATGCTCCCATATCCCTGAATCTCCAAACACTACTGAGTTAGTTTCTTTTTTTTTTTTTTGGAGGAAAGGTTACAGTTTCTGTAAATGTACAAAATATACCTCACAGTATTATCTGAAATATTTACAGAGGCAGAATACTGCATGTTTCTCCAACTACACTAGCAATATCCTGTTACTGGTCATGCCACCAGTGTAGATCTGTTTGTCAAGAATGACACACCTGGAAGTGGTTTCCTTCTCAATTTGGTGCAACAGTTGTAGTAGCCAACAGAAGTTGTTTGCTAAAATCCCACAATCCTTAATACCAGCAGAAAGAGTGTCAGTGAAAAAAAGTATACAGAGATGTGGAGACAGTTAAAGTCCTTGTCAGCTGGAATGCAGAACAAGAGGACTAACATCTGCAGGTGACAGAAGTATGTCATTGTAGAAATATATGTCTTTGATGAAGAATGCAAAGTTTAAATAACAATAGCAAAGAATGCACACCCATAAATATGGGACTGGATCAACCCAATGCCATAGAAGTAATTTCTATGCTGTAATCATTTCTTAAATGTACACTTCAGCTGAAGGCCTTGTGATATACATTACAAAATTTAAAGTAAAATCCATATCCACTAATGTATAAATCTGCACACAGAAAGAAAGTTTTGAGAATAGCCATTAAAAGTTTGTGGTGGTGATAAAGAGTTGTAGCAATTATTGATTTTTTTTTTTTTTTTTTTTTTACATTACTTTTCCAATTAATGTGACAGCTATTTGAGTCAAACCAGATGTAAAAGATACTGTAGAGACTGTATCGGTACATTAAGAATAAAACTATATAAACTCTCAGCAGCAAAGAAGCTCTGAGACTGATATCTTTATGAACTCGGAATCATTTAAATTAGCTCCACATATAAAATCAATCAGGACGTGAGTGTCTATGACAACTTTTGTACTTTGAATAGGAGTCTCAGTGCTTTGACATATATTGCCTTTAACATTGTAGCTGAACTACAACATACCTTTCCACAGCCAAATGCAGATCAGAGCTGCTCTGAAGTTACTGTTGGTTATCTCAGAGGTTCAATGTACCCTAGTCAGCCTTAGCCTTTGGAAAGCACAATGAAATGAGAATTTATAAGAATCAGAAAATAAACCCATGATCTTATGGTAGATTTTATTTTCCTCCTTTTTTCAGCAAATATGGTGGTGAAATGTCTCTTAAAGCATAATTGTCTCCATATGTGCATAACTTCTTCGGACAACTCACAATGTTATTATAACTAAGATATGAATAGCTAATTGACCATGTAATTAAACCAAATCAGTTCAATATCAGTCAAAAAAACCCTGGAATTATTAAATAGAAGTCAATGTATAGTCAGCAGATGCAGGACTGTTATGTAGGGTGACTACAACAGTCCTTCAAGTGGCATGATTCTTTTGGACTGTGGAAACCTTCTGGTCCTTTCTGTCTGATCAGCAGCTTTCCATAAGGACTAGTGGGAGTCTGAGGGGCAACGACTCAAGTCACAAAAAAGTGAAGGAGGTGGTCGCTTCATTGAAGTTAAAACACTCAGAGACTGCTCAAAGATCAGTAATTGTCATTCTGCATTCTTTATTGTTTTGTGTGTTTTGATTTTACATGTTTGATCTATTCAAATTCTAAATTCATTAGAGGCAGCAGATACTGTTTAATAACACACATAGTTTCACTACAGGATTCTCATTGGATTACTAGCAATATATTTATTTAATAAATAATAATTTGGAGATACTGTAGATGCAGAGAAATCATCACAGGTACCTATGGTGAGATATATTTAAACAGTTCAGTTTCTTGCAGTGTTATTGCCTCTAATTTTTAAGTCTGCTATCTAGCAAGTGTCTAAACAGCTCAAGATGACCTTACTGCTTTGACACTAAATCACAGGAAGATGCTTCTAGTGTCAGAAAAGTAAAAAGAAATGCCAAGATATCTATGGATACATCATTACAAAATAAAGCTGTCATCTCCTGCTTAGAGAAACAGCAGATTTACATTTACTTCAACAAGTAGTAAACAGTCCTGACAAGTGAAATGTTTCTTATGTTTTATCCCCAAAAGGGTTTAGAGGAAGACAAATGATGCTGTTTCTGAGAGGTTCAAATGCAGGTCATGATGCCACTAGGAGGGCAAGCCTGTTCAGTGAAAGCAAGCACACTGCCCTCTCTGCGGTGCTTCCCAGTCTGGGCCAGGTCTCAATGGCTCTACTCACACAAATTGTTTCTTGCCCAAACCTCTTTCACAGACAGTCCCAAGGACAGGTCCCTGTTGAATGCCTGGTGAGACCCAAGAAGCTATGTGTTGCAGGCAACAACTGCCACTTGCTACCAACATGCAACATGACTTTGCTTGCTCAAAGTTTGTCATCAGGACATACTTTCACTCTACAGGATAAATAGTTTGTGATTCCTCAGAGGCTGTTTCCCACAGACTTGCATACAGAATTTCAAATATGACACTAATACAAAAATATCTTTCTGTCTTCATGTGGTTCCTGTATGTTTCTAGAAAGAAGTGCTAGCAATGTCTTTTGCTGTTTTGTTTTATCAGAGTCAGATTTCAGGATGGTATGAGGTTCCTGACAAAAAGGAAGGATTTAAATAAAATATATATGAATGGTACACTAAATAAATCAGAGCTTAATCTCTAAATGCTATCACTGGAAACCTTTAAAGGCTTCCACTTCATTAGTTAGATACTTTGTCCTGTGGGAAAGTTAAGCTTTAAAGGCTATCCATAGGTTTGTCTGGTACTTTGCTTAGTGGAACATTGGCCTTGGCCCTGCTGACAGTGTTTAGGACGAGATTACAGTTTGCATCTCATATTATGGTGATTTATATTGAAATTTGGATTAGTAACACTCTTAGGTTATTAAATCTGTTTTACCCCTTGATGGCATGATCCTAATTCTACTTAATTATTCTCTGCAACATATCCTATTATTATTTAACTTCATAACTGTAGCTAGATCATTCTAAATATGCTTGGATAAATACATTTGAATTTCTTTTGAATGCAGAGGCCAAAGTCTAACATTACCATTGATGTCTGAGCAGCACAGGCAGTGCTGTGGGAAGCTAGAAGCCAAAAAGATCCCATTGCAAATGTTCAGTCCTCTGGTTCTTTCTCTTCTTTTTGAATTACTCCTAGTTTTGGGACAGGTATAGTTCCTTTTGCTTTTTATTTCCCTCAGGCTGTATTTGTTTGTTTGTTTTGCTGGGTATTTTTCCTTTAAATTGAGACACAGTCTTTTGATTGCAACATCCATTTCTTTACTGTAAATCCAATTTCTATAGTTTAAGGTATGAAGTACACAAGTGTAAACTGCATATAAACATGAACTGTTTCTGTTCACATTTTATGCCCAATATTGGAAAAAAGTAGCTCTAGAAATCTTTGAAAGTCAAAAGAAGTTTGTGCAGACAAAATGGCACAAACCGAAGTGGTCTTTCTTGTTCTCTTCTTAAATACAAAAAACTTTGAATCACTTAATACATCAAGAATTGTGGTATTCATAATGACATTCTTTAATTAAGAATTTTAATGTATATTTAGCTTCCTAAGTATCTGCTGCTCCTAAAGAATGACAGTGAAGGAACACACATGAGGTGTTCTGACTTTTCACTGCAAATACTCTAGCAGACAGTTTTTATTTTTCCTTTTTGTTCACAAAATGTCTATAAGAATTTAACACAATTGTAAGGTTAACATATATGTACACAGCATTTTTCAACTTGTAGTCATGAAGTTTTCAACAAGTTTTTCAATTTTACTGCAGCTCATGCTGTTTCATGAATTTTGACTGGAGCATATGTACAAACAAATGCCCAGAGGCTCCTTTTATGTTGCTCCTTTCTGTTGCTTGGAAACATAACTTCATGGAACTATGGAGATTTGTATTGTTCTGACTAAAAATCAAACTTGAAACAAATTCTTACAAAGAAGCAAACCAATTTGCTGAAAAGTTTATTCAGAAACTAGTTCAAATTTCTGAGATGAAATTTGGAAAAATTAACAGCTCTGTGTCTCAGAGCACACATTTCACACAGGTTTGGCATTTAGCATAGAAATAGACCAGGTTGATAAGAGACAAGAATACATTACATTGTTTGCTCATTGACGTGGCTGTCTATATAAGACTTCATTTAAAAATCACATAATATCAGGAGAAAACTTCAAGATACAAAATAGAGTTGTGACAAATGAACTAAGTTTGAATCTCAATTTCTGGTAAAAAAAATTGGGGATAATCAGTCCAATGATAACATTATAATTCAAATTCTTCAGCTTCCCACAAAGCATTAGAGGAAAACAACATTTCTGCTACAGAAAAATGTGACCTTTTTAGTTCCCGTGAATATCCTTTGGCTGTACTTCATTACCTGAGATTGGTTTAGAAAACACTTGATAAACCTTTTGCTTTTAAGCTTTTGAAGTTGATGCTGCCTCTCTTATAGTTTTGCTGGTTGCACCCCCCCAACCATGTTGTTGATAAGCAATGGTGTTTGGCAGGTGTTCCTCTGTATTTGCTTGTGTTAACACTTTTCTCAAGCTGTTCAAAGAAAAATGCCTGTTTCAGATGCACAGAAAATGGATCTTCCTCCTACACAGCTGACTGTCACTGACATTGTCCTTGCACTGTAAACTCAGAAACAATTCCTGTTCCCTTACCCAAGAGAGCTGATGAATTTGGACCTCAGTCATGGGACAGCTATTTTTCTTGAGTAGTGCTTATTCTTTGAAAGCAAACCTGGGAACGGTATCACACAACACCTGAGGAAGGAGGGCACCTCTGAGGATCCTTTGATCTGAACCCTGGGTCAAAGCATGGTCAGCAAGAGTTAGCTGCTCAGAGCCATGTTCAGTCATATTTTGCTTATCTCCAAGGACAGATATTCCACAACCACCTATTCAAACACCCTTACAGTAAAACAACCTATTCAAACACCCTTACAGTAAAAAGGTGTTTTCTTATGTTTAAACAGAATTGTCACCTCCTTTAAGTTGCTGGCAACTCTCCTAACATAGGACAAGATGCAGTTGGTCACCTTTTCTTCAAGGGGACATTTTTGCCTTGTAGTCAACTTTTAGCTCATGGGACACCCAGGTACTTCTTTGCAAATATACTTTCCAGACCCAGTGTAGACTGGTGCCTGGGGTTGTTCCTCACCTGTTGAGCTTCCTGAGATTGCTCTCTGCCCATTTCTCCTGCTTGTCAAGGTTCCTCTGGATGGCAGCACACCTTAGGAATGTACCAGCTACTGCTTCCTGTTTTGTATCATCAGCAAACTTGCTGATGGTGCCCTGTGTCCCAGTGTCCATGTCATTAATGAAGATGCTAAACAGAATTAGCTGCAGTACTAACCCTGGAGCTCACCACTAGTGGCTGATCTAGCTGGATGTCGTGCTGCTGATCACAACCATCTGGTCTGGCTGTTCAGACAGTTTTTAATCCACCTCTCTGTCCACTTACATAGTTTGTACTTCATCAGCTTTTCAATGAAGATTTTAAGTGAGAAAGAGTTAAAAGTCTTACATTGTATTTCATTTTTAAGTACTCTTGCCAAGAAGCCCATTAGACATATTCATTAAGTTCTTGGTCACTTTTTCTTATTATAAAAATTTTTAAAGAGAATATTTGCAAGGAGCTCACTGAATTTCTTCCTTATTTTAAGGAAACTTACAACATTTTAAAGCTTGACAGTTGAAGAACTATGGTGTGCTTAGATCAACATGATCTTTAATTTCAACATTTCAGCTACTTTGTCAGTTAATGTTTAAAAAAAATTTTGTCAGTCCCAAGTAATATTTTTTCAAATTGTTGAGATTTTGACTCTCTCAATTTTCACTGTGTTTTGCTAAAAATAAAAATAAATAAAGTAAAAAATAAAATAACGATAAAACCAAAACAAACCAACCAACCAAAAACAAAACAAAAAACCAAACCAAACCACCAAAAAAACAACAACAAAAAACAAAACAAAACCCCAAACCAACAAAAAAACCCCCACATCAAAAAAACAGGGCTGGGAAAAATATGTGCTGTTCAGCTCCAGTAGCTGTATATGACAGCCTTTGTCTTCTCAGAAACCAAGATATAATCTATCATGTATATGATTACATAGAGGATTATCATTCCATATTCATTCTTCTCATCTTACTTGGGAGCTCTGATGTGTACTCTATTTATGCAATCCAATTAAAATGCCTTTGTGCTTTAAAGTAGCAGTAGTCATAATATTTATAAGAGTATTTCACTGCTGAAAAATAAAAAGTTGCAATATTTCTAAGTCAGCTATAAATTGCTATTACAGATGAGGAATTTTAATGCAAGATAACGTAAATCAGAAAGAAATCGTAGCATTTTGTTGTTGATGAATATAATGGATGAAACCCTGGACTCACTGAATCTTAAGTGAGAAGTTCTCATTGACTTGAGTAGAGCATGTACCCAATACAATTGATACTGTCTTTTACAAACATTCCTAAAGACTCAGTTATGTCCTTGTTTCATATTAGCCTTTTGGTAGTATCAAGAAGCCTCAGTGAAGACTGCATTTTGATAGGTATTACATTTTCATGTGGTTTATTAGTCTTACACATGGCAATCCCCAGACTGAAGTAGGATCACAGAAGCCTTATGTAGTTATATAATAGCACAGAATCAGCACCTTTCTCTTGTTTTGATTCTGCAGTTTTGTTTAAGACTTGAGCTGTTAAGTCAAATCCTTTTTAAAGTGACATGCAGGATTTCCTCTTTTTAGGACAGCTACATAAGGTTCAAAAGCTCTTTTCAGGCAATCTAGCCTTTTCTGAGACTTATCTTTCACACTGGACTTTGCTCTCAGGTGAGCACACATACAGATTCCCATGCAAGTCAGAGGTGTGCCAGGGAACACAGGAAAGCAAATTTTCTTGCCTTAAAATTCTTAATAGCAACAAGCCCTTGGTACTTGGAAATTTGAGGGTTTAATTTAAACAAGTTTCTAAGTAGCTCTAAAGATTATTTTTAGCAGATCTCTACATAGAAACTTTCTCTTGCTAAAGAATCTAAAAAAAATACCCCAACCCTGGTGGCCTCTTTCGTTGCCTGAGGATGACAGACAAAAGCTTTCCAAATTGAAGAATGGCTTTTCTTTTTTTCTGTGTACGTGGAGCATAGAGCTCTCAGATGAGTGATAGAAGCCACAGCCTGTGTCCAGGACCAATGTCATCATGGCTGCTGTACCTAGTACCAAATAACATGCAACCAAACTTCTCAAAGTACTGTACTCTGATCTGGAGATATGTAATCTCACACTAAAATCTCACCTTGTTCTCATTTAAACAGTTATATTGCTATATACAGCCAAGGAGAATTTAGAGATGCCACAGTGTGATAAAAAAAATAAAGCCCCCTAAGCCTGTATTGCGATTAGGATCACAGTACTCAGAAAAATAGCTCTTTTGTAAGTTTCCAAGTGAAACTCAGGTCTCAGAATACATGCCAAATCAGATGTCCTGGACATTCAGGTTCTTGATTTTGTTCACTGAATGGTCCCATTATAAAGAACTCCAGTCTTTACTTGTTGTTCTTCAAATTAGGGCATGTCAACACCTGACATTTCAGTATGGTGAAATGAAATTTTTGAATAATCCCATGCTCAGACATGCCTTTGCTCTAAGAATGAAGTCCATGCTTCCTCAGGTATTCACTTCATTATTAACAAATGTGATGGCATGATTTGTGTTCACTCGTCTGGAGTTTGGATTATTAGGTGTCAAATGCTAGCTAAGATCCTATTCCTTATAAATGTATCTGTTAAACTTGAGCAGGTAACAACTTTAAATCATTATTATCTTTCCAAACTGGAACTTAAATGTATTCTGTTCTATATGTGGATAGTGATTCCTTCTCTTTCATTCAGCACTGGGTTCTTTGCAGACATTGCTTCTACCTATCCAAACAACATTTCTAATCTGAATTCTACTTAATCACATGCACATTTAAAACATTTTTTAAAACAGAACAAATATGACTTTAAAGCACAGAAATTTAGACCTAATACATGAAGCTGATATTCATACCTTTTGTGTCCAAATCACAGAGTAGGCCTATCACATCTGTGCTAGTAATACTAATGGCACAGGACAAACAGTCAGCATCCTGTGAGATTTTACCACTTGTGAGCTGGTCATGCCACTTCAGTGTGTGACATGAAAGCGAAACATGACACTTGATCATGTGATATGACTGGCATATCTCACTGACACACTTCAAAAATCAGATGGAGACCATGCTAACTTTGTAGGTATGAAAGCTTACTGGAAATGTTAACATACTTTTCAAAACACTTTGGTGTTATGCATTTTTATGATATGAGTTCATTTCTATGGATAGCTATATCTTGAAGGAGTTGTTTGCTACATTTTTTTGTAATTAATTTTCTTAGATTTCTAGTAATTTCAACTAGGTTTGCAGAGGCAGAAAATGAGTCCTCCAAACACCAAAAAATCTTACTTTAGCACACTACCAGTACAAAGTCACTATCACAGTAGAGTTCCAGCAAATCCATTTGTTAACATTAGACCTCACATGTAGTCTGCTAAGTATGATATCATCTTCAGGCAGTCTGAAAGTAAATTATGATACTAGTCTTTATGTTGCATGTCTTTCCGCCTGGCTTTGGTGTGTATATCAGAATAAATAGGATAGGACTTAAGATCCGACTGTTAAAGGGAAGTTTGATAGACTCTCATGCACCTTTACTCACTTTCCAGCATGGGTGGTTGTCAAAATTGACAGAAACTACTTAGACAGCCAAGTCTTTTCCATATGTCTCTGAATTACTTCACCATGCCAAAGGTTTTTTATCAAATTAATTAAAACTGCATAAAGGTCAAGATTTGCTCTTGCCAACATAGATTTGTGAAGCAGTGAAAACTACTTCAAGTCTTTCACAGCTTGTTTTGAGCTCACAGTCGTGATCCATCTGAACTACAACATGTCACGACAGTCAGTTAAGGAAAGTCTGCCGAAGGATTCTGCCAAACATGATCAACATAAGTATGCCCTTTGAGTTACTATATAACAAAATTCATAACTACTTAATAAAAATGAATAGTTAGAAATGTGACCAAAGTGAGACATAAATCAAAAGGCACCTTCTTTCATTAAACAGAAGAATCAGTAAGGTTATTTTAATTTTAAATAGCAGCCTTTTCTCATATACAGAAATGTAGATTTTAAATTCAGTATTTTTTTGACATAACCAAGGACTGTTGTCCAGTAGGTACACTGGGGCTACATTTGAGAAATTTGTTTGCTAGCCTTTACTTGCCCTCTCTTATACTAGCTGCATCAGTTTTCAAATTTAGTGTGTTTTGGTCACCATTTTCATCTTCTTTGAGAGAAGCCAAAAGGTTTGAATAAGTTTGAAGGAAAGTGAAGTTGCTTAGTGAATTGCCTCCAGCTTATCTGTCATGCTTAGATAACCTAGGGACTAGCATTAAATAGTTTGAGCATATGTAACATGACATATCAAGTCCAAGCTTTAGAAATGATCCTACAAGAGGGAAAAGTAATATGAAGACCGTGAAAATAGTTTCTTATTCAAAGGTGTGCAAAACAGCTCAGATGAAGGACAGTTATATAAATCTGTCTTTACATGAAGTAATCAGCTTAATTGCATGCTTGCCTTTAAACATATGCATAATTCTATTGAGCTAAAGGAAATCTGAGAAATCTGTGAAAGATGCAAGAAGTATTAACTTGTCCAAAGAGAAGTAGGGAGACTGGTGTTACAGCTTGTCAGGCCATGTGCCTGCTGAATGGGAGACTGAATTCCAGTCTGTGTTTCAAAATTTCACTGCATGTTGATCTCCTCCAAGAATGCATAGGTCCTGATCTTTCTTTATGCCCTTTATCAGCAATTATTTGTTCCTTCAGTGTAAAATATTAGTGTCAACAGAAAAGGTTCAAATAAAACTCATTCACAGAGTAGACCAAGAAACATTTGGGGTCCTTTGTAAGTTTAAATCCTGTTGGAGAGAAGAGTACAATCTCTGTTACCATTCCCATGTAGGGGTATGCACTGTACTACTGATTAAAGGAGGGAGGAGAAGAGTGCAGCCCTGCAGACGTTGTTATTTTGAGATTCAGGCAACTGCAGATTTTGAGGGTGAGTTTCTGACTGCTGATGTCTTGCTGTGTTTTCCAAGACCAGACTTTGGAGCTGCTGACCCTACCCTGCTCAGTAGGGTCAGAATGAATACCAGCTCCTCTCCTCATCCTTTACTACCAGGTAATATAGATGGTTTGTAGCTCAGTGATACTTGGTGCAGTTTTAGTTCTTCCTTTCCTTAGAAGTCTGACTGAAGAATGAGTGCCATTGGAAAGCAAGATGTCAAAAATGAAATGTTACAGTGCTAATCATAGTGGATTTAACCCATCGCCACTGGGCCATTAGGAGACGTGCACTAGGTGTCCCTGGTGCTGAGTTTCACATCCACATCAAAGGGACCATTAACCCTGTCTGCATTGCTCAGCCAACTCCTGTAAAAACAAGCCCAAGCAAGATTAATGTTGTCAGAATTGGATGGATCTTTAGTCTGTGAGCTGAGTCTTCTTGAATTATGGTGCCATATGCATCTGTAGCAGTCAGTACGTGCCATAAATATCACAGCCATAAAAGCTTATACACTGAATCCAGTCATGGCATATCAGGCACAGAAAATGTACAAAATTCAATAGTGCCTTGTAACCCTTGCCCCAAGAGTTAATTTGGCTTGTTATCTTTCTTGTCCTGTTAACATTTATTTGCATCTAATAAGGCTGAAATCATTACTCGTGGTGTATATCCTAACATTTAATCCCATGGTGTCACATTTTAATTGGACAGAGAGAGAATCTGAACGGTTCTAATTCCCCAAGGATGCTCTTATCCAGTAATAATCACAACCCTTGAAGCTCCATTACTTTTATTAAAATAAAATCCTTCATGACTGAAATACTACATATTTTCTACATTGAATCAAAATTAATCTAATGCTTTAGAAAGACAGATTACAAATTTGGTTCATACAATACTGTCCATAAATAATAGCTTTCACATACCAAGTCCCCTGGCTATAAAATGACAACACTACAAACACTCAAGAAATGTGGCCGAGGGCATCACATCTTTAGAGATCCCATGAGGTGTCTGTAAGGCTCAGACCAATAAGTATGCTTTAAGACATCCGCCTTAGTTATGTATATTATATAGCATGCCATCAGCTGGAAATGAATCACCATTTGCTGTCATCTACTGGTGATTAAGTCACTCCATGCAAACCACAAAGAAAAGAAACTGCAAAAGAGAAGCTATCACTCATGTTTCAGCTTAGTTCTATGCTTGTCAATGAAACTGGGCAGGACTCATTTTCTAAATTGAAGGGTAAGAGGAAGAGCACAGCTAAATGCACAGAATTACCCCCTATATGCACAAACCGGAGAGATCTAGTGCTTCCTGACTTGTGCTGCCTCCTGATGCCAGCACAGGCACCACCTATGAGAATCATGGATGGACAAGAGGGTACCCTCTATCCAACCATGAGCAAGAGCATACCAGTGCCTGGACTATTCCTGCTTATTTGGATGGACATCACACAGACCATGTGTAAGAGATTACAGGGAGTTTTCTTGTCACTACAAAGTGACAAGTGGTTCTAAGCCTGCTGCAAAACAAGCAGGGAAAGCAAAACATTTAAGAGTGAAGTCTAGCTGATGTAATTGAAATTGTGAAAAGTATTTAACTAGATGGAAAATAATGAACTTTGGTAGAATCTGTAAGGACATCAACACTAACTCATAATGGTCTCCTTGAGGCAAAGAAATAACACCAGGAGACCTTTTAAGACCCCGGTGTTCTTGTTTTTCTGTTTTAGTGAAGATGCTATGAGAGCAAATGGAGTCCCAGAAGAGCCTGCCCAGCAGAAAGCACCCATTTCTGACAGGCACATTGCCCCTTAGTGTTAATTGCAGTGTACCAACTCCTGACAGGCTTTTCACAGGCATGGCAGGAGGGAAGGTGGTATTTAGTTATAGGTCTTTATAAAGTACTAAAAGGCAAATTTAAAATGATTGTTATACTTGAGTAGCTCTACTCTGTTTAAATATTGGCTCCAGGTTTACTTCATTATCCTCTTAACAGTAATTAAGCTACCTAGGGACAATCAGTAAATAATAAAATGCTGTGGTGGAGGAAATTAGTTTAGACTAAAAAGAATTGAATGAAATTATAGTGCAAAATAGAAGAAAGCAACAGCATATAGAAGATATTTAGCTATCTCTAGATAAATACTTTCCAAAGGCCATAATATTTCCTCTACATGAAACATGTAAATTGAGGGTTTGGAGAAGTCCATACTCATTTCTCCTCAATGCAGTTTATTAGGTAAATATGGATTTTTGTTCTCACTAATGCTTGATCAATGGACCAGTTATTTTCCTAGACTTTCAGCTGCCTGCAAACCTAAGGCTGAAGGAAATGCTTGAATGAAGCAGAAGTTCTCTGTGTCTTCCATCCCATTTACTTGTGGGATCTTGGTTGGAAGAAAATGGACACTGTTATCATGAACTGTCCTTGAGTCATGGAAAGAGCGTGAAGGAAAAAGAACAGTGGAGAAAAAGCAATGAAGCAAGAAGATAAGGCAGAACAAAGTAGAGAAAAACAAAACACGGGGGGTACTGGGCAACTTGGCAACCAATCATGTAGTAGATTTAGGTGTGTAAATAGCATGGGGGCTATTGCATGTACCAAATCATCACTGTTGTTGGTGTGCATGATTAGTAAGGCTTGCTCTATATAACCAAAGGATGTACTGATAATAAAAGCCTTCACTTCATAACTTCCACGGAGTTGTCCAAGTCCATCTTGCCCCCCTATTTACTGAAGAATATGAAGACATAAATGCATGGAATAAGCTGATTTCTCCTAATTCAAGCTGGAAATAAGTAAGGAGTTGGAGCCAGGTCATCCTGGAAATGAGGCTAGGAGCTTGGGTAGGCATGTCTATGGTATTTTCCATATCCTGCTCCCACTACAGCTCAGGTAGGGAGACTGTAACTTTCTTGTCCTAGGGAAACTTTCCTGACCCTGAGCCCTAGGGCAAGACATGTTAACAACTGGGCTGATGAGGGAAATTGCTTGAGCACTTGTATTGATTTTATAGCATATACTCCAAAAAAGGAGTAAGGCTTGACCATTTGAGAGAAGGAAAAACAGAAGTGGGGGAGGAGATTTTATTTCATGCAGCAGCAGTAACTCATAGTTACATGATCTCCATTCATTTCTCTGAAATAGATTAGAAGACGAGTGACACACAAGGGATGTAAGACCTAGCACTTCACTGCTGCATCTCATCCACCCTGCAAACACTAATGTAAAATCTGTGGGAGTTAATTGATTCCTATGGATGTGAGACAAAAATCAGCCATCAGAAGGCAGGTAAATTTCCAGAGGCAAAAGCTTTACACTATGAGGGAGCTACATTAAAGGAACAACAACCCATGCCCTTTTAAAACTCAATGGGTGACAAACCATAAAAGAAACCAAGGACCCTCATGATGCACTTTAAAGAAAATAATGTTCTGGACCTTAAATGCTGCCAGGTGGTTTCATCAAATCGTCAGTTAGAGAAAGTGGATGTGAAGGACTGGTGTTTGTAAACATGATGTATACCTTTGATACCACAGGCAAAAAAGACAGACTCTCTTCTCTGTGTGACTCCTCAGCACTTAATATGTTAATATAATATTTTTTTTCCACAGAACACAGCTCCCCCTTGAAAACCTGAATTTGTTCAATTTCACACTGCAGTGGGCAAATTGAAGACAGCTGGCTTTATTCATCTGTGATTTTTTTCATTTTGGTTTTGACTGATGAGTTTGTTGTTTTGTTTTTTTTCAAGTCTTAGTGGCAGGAGAAACAAATAATGCAGCCAAACTACTAACAACTTAATTAAGATTTTATTGTTGCTCCAGTACTGTATAATCTTACATTTTTAGAACATAACTGAAGTAATTCAGTGAAAACAAATGTATCCATGGCAGGGCCTGGATACACCTGGGTTCAGTAGCCCTTTGATTTAATATATTAGGACTTTAGAAAGAAGGTAAAAAGTAAGTCAGGTCATACTCGGTATTTATATCTGTATTTATATTCTCTGTTGTCCTGATGGTATTGCCATCATTCTAATTCTATTGTAAGGTAAAGATATTGGTGTATTTCTAAAATCCAAAACTCATGAATTCATGTGATTGTAACACCTTCTTTTTATCTTTAGTAAATTCTCTGTCCTCAGCAGTACCGTGAAAACTTTATGAATTCTAAAAGGTCAAAACCCAAAAGGCAAATGCAAGAACTTAAAATGTGTGTGGGTCTTTGAAATACATTTTTAGTCCTTCCTTATGATACTCACAGGGTCTGGCTCTATATTTTGAGTACACAGGGTAGGTAAGGCTGAATAACTAGGTTCTGTTCACAGCCATAGGAAAAGGAAAACATATCTATGCCTGGGTTATATTCCTTTTGAAAAAGGTTTCTGTCCTATGAATACTATCAATGCACTTAATTGACTTAAAAGACTTCTTTGCCACCTGGGCACACTGCTGGCTCATATTTATTTGCTTGTCAATTAGAACCCCAAATCCCTCTCTGCGAGACAGCTCTCCAACCACACTCCCCCAGGCCTGTAGCGTTGCATGGGGTTGTTGCGGCCCAAGGGCAGGACCTGGAACTTGGCCTTGTTGAAACTCATACCATTAACACTGGCCCAGCGATCCAGTCTATCTAAGTCTCTCTGGAGAGCCTTCCTATCCTCACGCAGATCAACACACCTGCCTAACTTGGTGTCATCTGTGAATTTACTGATGGTAGACTCTATGTTCTCATCAAGATCATCAATAAAGATGTTAAGGAGAAACAGTCCCAACACTGAGCCCTGAGGAAGGACACCTGTGACCTGCCACCAGCTGGATTCAATACCATTGGCAACTACTCTCTGGGCCCGTCCATCCAGCCAGTGCTTGATCCAGCAGATCGTATTCTCATCCAGGTCATGAGCAGCCAGTTTTTCCATTAGAAATCTATGGGGAACAGTGTCAAATGCTTTCTGGAAGTCCAGGTAGACCACATCCACAGCCTTTCCTTCATCCAATAGTCAGGTCATCTTGTCATAGAAGGAGATCAGGTTCATCAGGCAAGATCTGCCTTTCCCGAACCCATGCTGACTGGGCCTGATCTGCTAGTTGTCCTCTATATGACTTCTAAGAGCACTCAAAATGATCCACTCCATGACCTTCCCTGGTACCATTGTCCACTGTCCACATGACATTCCCTGGTACTGTTGTCCACTAGGACTCACAGATTCTCTTCCTTTGGTGGGTTTGTGTGGGGATTTTTTAATTAATGGCATGCTGAAACTAATGGATTTTGGTGATTTAAAGAAAATTAAATATAGGCAGAGTTGTGTTTAAACTGAGAGGAAAATAAGAGTTTCTAGTAGTGGGTAAAAAAAATGTGATGTACATATGATGATCTGTCATGTAATCATAGAAGACAGATATACAATCTGGAACTTAAGAAGTGACATGTCATGTGGTGTCTGAATTGTCTGAATTGTGAGTAATGGTGTAGTTATTTTTCTCAGTCAACTATTGTAAGTGGAAATTTGCTGAAAAACTTCAAAACACTTTCAAAAATGATCTCTCATAAAACTGATAGAAGGTTTTAAACAGAGTCCCTGTCTTATACAAGTTGAAATACTATTTTAGATAATGAAATATTTTCTCTAACAATGCATAATTAACAAATACATTCCAAAGTGGATCAGTTTAAATTCTCCCAAGAAATGAAGCGTACTATGAAAACTCATTAGGTAGGAGTTGTTCTCCAATTGACAATATAAACAAGACTTCTTTTTCTGGCACTAAAAATGGAGGAAAATAAAAGTTGAAGTAAATTGACTCTGACTTTCCTGGGATAAAATATTAATATTGCTTTGTCCATCATAAATTATAATTCTATCAAAGTCTGTTAGGTGCCTTACTGATAGACTACTATTCATAGCAAGCAAAGTCACTTCTTCTGAAGGAAGAACGTAATTTCTTCACAAAGGGGATTTTATTTTTTCTTCCAGTGTACTGTATTTGACATTCTTTTATATGGATTTCTTTTTAATTTTTAATGTAAACAGAATATGGAAGGCATAATGATAATCAAGATCTATTATAGAACTATATTTAGTTTAAAAATAATAAAAAAGATAATGAATAGGCAGCAAAGTCTTATCTTTCTACCCAGCTTGCTCCATGTAATGCTTTGTTCCAAAGTTATTGGCATTTTCAATAAAATGTATCAGTAAATTTAGTAAATTAAAACTTTTTTGTGATTCAATCGCAAGATTTATCCCACCTGTGGAGTTCATGAGAACTTGGAAACTTCATTAATCTTACAAATTCATGTTTCTTTTCTTTACTAGGCTTCACATTCATAAATATAAAACACGATTGTGGCACCCATTTAGACATTTCACTGCTGCCAGACTGTGATGGTGTCTTGACAGTGTTTTTAATGGATTGCCCATTCAGAAGAACAGAATTTGTGTAGCATTCCTGCAACCTGCAGCTATTCAAGAAGACTAACTGGTATTACTGAGACATGAAAATAAACACATGCTCAAGCTCTAGAGCTTGGTTTTCAGCTACTAGTATCACTGCAAATGCACAGTAGCATGATAGAAATTATTTCAGTATTACTCAGAAGGAATAAATCTAGTCCGAGCTGCTGATGTCACTCAAAGATCAGAAAACATGACAGACAGAGTAATATCCATATCATGATTGAAAATAATAAAATTCTATGCCCTCTATCTTTCCCCTGTGTAGACTTATCTCCCCACTGCACAGTGAAGGTGACATCAACTAATGTTCCTCCTGAAGATCCAGGGTATGCTGTAGCCTCTAAGATGGGGAAGCTTGCAGGTACTCCATACTTTAAGCATGAGGCAAGGTGCCTGTTTGTGGGGAGTTAGCAGCTTGGCATTGCTTCTGAAGAAGAGCCCAAGCACAGTTCTCATGGCAGGACATGTGCATTCACATATTCACCTATTTCACTGTGAGTGTTTGTGTCCCTTACTCTCCTACCAGTACCTCCAGAACACTCTGAGTCACACTAGCAGGACAGCCCAGAAGGAGATGCACTATAGTTGTGCTCTGAGGACTCTCGGTCTCTCCTGTTAGCAACATTTTAATGGAATTATGCAAGGTATCATTTTAGCAACTTTGTCAAACATGTAGGTTCCTCTGTTTTAACAATTTAGATGTACGTCTGAACAGTGGTTTGCTTGCCTAATTCCACTTAGGACATTTAAACCTGATTTTATGTGTGTTTGAGATCTTTAAAAAACTTCTTTATTTTAAATGAAATTGAGAGTGTTCTATGGTGTTTTGTATCTGCATTTTTGCTCCAGAGTGCATGTGAAACAGTGGAAGTCTTGGCAATAAAAGTACTTTACACCTTGCATATACTTATGAATTGGGACAGATACTCTTGACACATCCCACAAGCATTAGCTCAGTAAGTATTCTCAAGACTCATTTGTCCCATGGGAAGTAGAAGTTGGAGGGACACAAGGTTTCACTTCCAGTTTTGAACACAGGAAGCCTCTACACTCCAAACTTGTTTTCTCTCTTTGGTGAAAATGTTACATAGCATTTGATTCCTTTGCCTCCACAAAGAATCTCTGCAGTGCTTGCAGAGGTTCTGCACACTAAGCAGAAGGAATTGATTGCATTATAAGTCTTCCTATAAACACTATTACTAAACAAATAAGATTTTATAAAGTACAGTACATAGTATCCTATCTCTCTGCCATGTAGTTTGAGTTATTTCCTGGCTGGAAATTTTCATCTGCTTTGGAGTCTGCCATCAGAGCCTGGGTTTTCATGTCAGATTGGAACACCAGTAAATTCAAACAAATATTGGAACCCTATGTGCAATGGAGGACATGTTAGCATAGCATCATGCATCACAAGGCATATCTTCACCTAACAGATACTGCAGTTCTCTAGCAAAAATGACAAAAACCTCCAGTTTTACAGGCAAGTTGTTGTTCTTGCTGACAATATCAGCTGGGGTTTCAACTCTTTTTCAGTTCATAATGCTGCAGAAGGTTGGTTGCTGCAAACTGTTGTGGTTTAAGGGTGAATAGGCTGAGTGGGGGATACAGGTGGTAACCCCAGGACACTGACGAGCTAGAGGACAGCTGCTATTCCCTCCCCTTCCCTGCCAAACTCCACATAACAAGGAGACGTGAGACTGGGGGGGGAGGGAGGGGGGCTTTCCTTCCCAGGCTCTGGGAGCTGTGAGGGCATCTCATCAGTGCTGGCTCTGACTCCACATGTGCTGCATGATCCATCACCATTCCAGAGTGGGTTTTGGATAGACTTCTGTATCCTTCTTCTCTTAATATGCCTTTTTCTGTTTTTCTTCTGTAATTCATCAAATTTGTTATAGTCTTAACTTCCAATCTTGGGTGAGGCATTTTTCTTTTTCCTTATTCCTCTTTTTCTCCTCCCAGGGGAGGGAGGGGGGAAGGGGCTAATAGAAAGAAATCCTGCTCTGTTTCATGTGGGCTTGCCCTCTGCCTTAAACTGAGACACAGATTTAATTATTGCTCATAGGAGTAGTGAAGGCAAACAAATGCATGTACCTCTACCCAGGTCTTAGATCCTTGATTTCTCTTCTTACTTTTTCCTTTTTATTTGTTGAGAAAGATTTCTGGAAAAGCATGTATTCCTTCTGTTTGTTTCAGAGGAGCTAGAAAAAAAAACTAAACAAAAAAAACCCCAAAACAAAACAAAAAAATCTGTCTTTTTCTTCCCGTACATCCTTGTTTATACCAAGCAGTTATAAGTAATAGGATATGGAACCTTGATAAATAAATTCCTTGCATCATTTATAACAGGCTGTGTTTGCTGCTACTCACCATACTGCTCCAAGGAAAGATGAGGCTGGCAGCAGTGGCTGGGCTGGTCCCTGCCAAGGGGAACTGCTGTGGGTGACAAGGTGGGTGCAGCAGCGGCATTGTTCTGATGAAGCTGGTGGCCTGCAGGCACCTGGCAGGAAAAGAGTGACTGAATAGGGTCAGGGATCCTCCTCAGGGCTGCCAGGATGCAATGCGGGATAAAAGAGGGGACAGAGGAATGGTGACAGGTCCCATGCAGTCTACCCTATCACTTGTTCACTCCAAACAGGCGGTGGAATCTGTTTTGTATTTCTCACTATACCTCTTGTGCCCAAAAATAATTTTAAAAAGCGCACTTTACCAAAACTGATATCTAGAAAAAAAGCCCATGTCATTCAAACTTCTTTCTGCTAGCTTACATGATTTGTTGCTTGTAATGATATTCCATGGTTCCCATCTCAATATTGACCATATTTCAACAAAACTGAGAAAATCAAAGGGTTTTCTCTTGGAAACATTTGTGAGTGACTGTGTGGGGAAGGACAGAACTTGCTGTGAAGGCACATTTTCACTGCACTGAAAAGGAGCAGTTAGCTGACCCCAAAATTATGCCACCACCATGGTAAGAGAAATCCACTGAAAATTTTCTTAGCTTCAGTCACTTGTGGGCCATACAATACTATGTGTGAAATATACTGCTTGGAATGGTTTTTTTCCTGGGGTATCTGGACAGGACCAGGAAAAAGCATTATATATCAACCCAGTATTTTTTTCTCCTTTCCCTATCCTCCTGCTGGATAGTCACCAGATAGAAGGAACCTGTTTCCAAGGGGGCTTAGAAGAGGGCATTACAAAAGTAACCAACAACTTCTGTGTTCAAAGACAGCAGCTGCTGTGGGAAGGTCTTTGATCAGCTGTAGAGAGGGGAAAGAGTTATCATCATTTCTAAATGATGGCATAGCTTGCCACAGTGAAAGAAAAATAATAAAAAAATTAAAAAAAAAGAGAAAATTTAAAAAGGAATCTTTGGGGAATTAAGCATATAAAATGTCTGAGTATGAATTCCCTTGGAAAGTAAATTGGAAATGTTATTACTCATAAGTATGCAATCTTAAATCAGCTGGTGCCTGAACCACATCCAGAACTTAGGTTCCAAAAATTAGTCTACTCCTCTCCCCTGCTCCCCAAAGACCTTGCAGAATTAGCGTGTAACATCTTTGTATTAAGAAATCAAGGGGGGGGGAATCTACTTAACAAAAAAACCCCAACAACATAGTAAAAGGACAAAGGAATGGGGAGCATGCTTACCATTTTTCTTTAGGAAAGAGCCTGTCCTCTTTTTCTCTCATGGATGCATAAAAATTTACCACCATTAAGCATTTTCTCTAGGGTATTAAAATCTTGCCTCCTCCTGTGTCCTTCTGAAGACCCATGGCTTATTAGTCATCTAGCAGTGCTTTTTCAATGCCTCTATATAACCTCCAGCCCTGCCTGAGCCCACAGCAGAGAAGTCCTTTGACGTTGCTTCTTGTTGTCTTGTCTGGCTCTGTGTTTTAAATGAAGCTCCCAATTCTGACATGTCCCATTCTGAATTATACAGAGGATGGGAGGCTGTTGCTTGATGCTCAGTTAGCCACCTAATGACCTGCAAAATCAATTTATATAGATAAAAATTGGTTGCACAGAAACATCATCTTTTATCTTTCTTATGAAATTATACTTAGGAAATTAACAAGATCTAAGATTTCTTCTTCCATCAGAGTGGAAAAGGTTTTCATAATCAGGATCCCTCACTTCCAGCCAGGGCAATATTGATTTTTAAAAACATTCTTGTATTATGCACTGGGTATTTTTCAGGCAAGTTTTTATATCCATCTGGAACATCTGTCATCACTGGACATGTAATATCTTTCCTACATATTCTCCCACCATATAAGGAAAGATTGTCTATTCCCAAGGTAAGATTTCAGAATAAGAATCATGATTAATGTTGAGGAGGCTCTCTTTTCCCTTCCTCTCAGATGTTGTGACTCCAGGGGTCTTCCACTCCCCAAAGAAGCCACCAAACAATGAGATCCTCTGTGACATGGAGATGCTGCATTATAAATAACTGAAAGTACTCAGTTTTAAGAAGATTCTGCAGTGCTCTTTGGCATCACTGTTTGCATGCTGGTCTCCCAGTCAAGTCCAAAGATCATGGCCTAATCTTTGTAGTGTTAAAGATTTATTTGTTACTTTCTCACAGAAGTAAAGGAGGTACACACACAGATAGTCCTCATCATTCATGAACTATGTTAACCAGTCACCTCTCTGGCGTTGCTTGCTGTGTGCTAATGAGTGTACAAGTTACGTTAACAGAAGCTATTTTGTTTTTGTTGGTGCTACCCAGGCTTTTACAAAGGTAAAAGGTCTGGGACCCAATCCAGATCATTTGAAGAGCTTGAGAAGACCTTGGTGGACAAGTGATAGACTTTGGATCAGGACCCACATTACAATGTGGGTTTTTTACATATGAGCCTCAAATAGTCATCACTGTTTTCAAGGATAAGCTTGAAGTAGGTCATTAACGTAGTGACTGATGGAAGCTAATTGATTTGAAAACAGAAAACTAAGATGATTATGGCAGGGCACAGCAAGATCAAGAAGCAAAGTCTTCAGTAAGAAACTCCTTACTGGAAAGAGCCAGGGGAGAAAAAAACATTGTCTGTTAATATTTAAGAGTTATTTAAGGTCTCTGTTTATTTTGTAGTAGAATAGTGTGATGTATAACTGGAGGATTTTATAAAGATTGTATAATAAAATAATAGAAAGATATGGAGATTTCTATCAGTTCCTTTTCTTCCATGCTAGTTAGTAAAAGGCATGACTATCATGAAGAAATCCTGATAATCTGGGTGTGTTGGGTAAAGTAATATTCATTATGTAGTAATATTTATATGCTAAGGAAATGCAGATATTCAGGAAGAAATACAAAGTTTGGGTCATTTACTCCAGAGGAATTTTTAAAAATACAATATCTGACTTTGTGCAAAGTTTTTACTACATAAGATAGGGTTCTTAAAACTTCCCCCCCCCCAAAAAAAAAACAGGTGAATGAATGACAAATTTTGTTCTTGGTTTGTAACAGTCCTCTAACCAAGTGGATGAAGTTCTGTGGTTTGTAGCACAAGACATTTGCTGAAGAGGAAAAGGATATGATTCAAATGTTCAGCTTTGGGATGAAGATATTCCTTGTATAATAATATTCTTACAATCTGGAAGATGCACAAAGTCTTAGCTCATACTAACAGTAGTATCAAGTGAGTTCAAATTAGATATGCTTATTACAGATCAAAAACTCTACTTAATAATGTCATGTTGTTATGGCTGAGAAAACAGAATATTCTGTTTCATAAAGCTCAAAGATTTTTCTTCTCAGTCCTTTGAATTTCAATGACTTTTCCATCCAGGATTCTTGACTTCCAAACTTAAATCAAGCAAAAACTTGAAGTCCGCATAAACTGAATTCCAAATCCTTTTCTATCAGCTGCCTATAATTCTTTTATGCAACAAATATTGCATTTTAGACATTTAACCTGTACATGAAACCAAGACAAATTAATTCATTTCTAATGCTTTCCTGAAAGGGGTTTTGACATCAGACTTGGGTTTTTTTACAGACTTATTGCTGGGAAGTTCAAAATGTAAATATAGTTCCTTATCTGTTTATAAAGGAGTTGAAAAAAAAAAAAAAAAAAGAGGATGTCTACAAGGCATTGCTAGAGCAAAGCAGAAGTCAGTAAAGCAGGCTTGCTCTTCATAAAGTTCAAGAAAATCAACTGTTATTTCCTGATGATGTAGTTTCCAATGTACTAATACATGACATAAAAACACTGCATTAAAAAGTAAGCTGTTGGGCTTTTTTACAGTAAATCTAGTATGTGGTGATAATATCATAACAACAAACTTTCTATTAGAAAATTCTGCTGTAACTATAACAAATAAAGCCATGAGCTTACTCAGAAATAAAACCCATGGAATACTTCCCTTTTCATCTTGTAGGCACCCTGTTAAGCTGCTGCTCACATTTTAATGATCAGGTACTATGTATTGCTTTCAAATCAGTGAGAAATGTTTTCAGCACTGCCATTGATTTTACATATTTCAGACTAAAATAATTAATATATTGAAAAATGTAGTCAAAATATGCTGAAGAATACCTACGTTTCTTACAAACAATAATGCACAGTGGTAATGTTAGAGAAATTTCACAGCTGTTAAAACTGACTAGGTTATTTTAGATTAAATTCATTTGATTGATGGCATGTTTTTTGCTAAATCCGAAACTGGAGCTCTTCCAGCCAGCCAGATACTAAGGGAGAAATCTTAGTAAAAGGTTTACAAAAGAAAAAAAAAAGGAAGAGATCATCCTGTGTATTAGCTCTGCTCCTGTACATATATATACAAATGCCAGAAAAAGCCTGCATGCATTTTTGATGGCATGGCCTTGGCCAGGGACAGTCCACATGAAGTTCTCTATGAATCCTGGGTTTTAATTTGGACATTTGTGCTCAGTTACCTTGAACAAGAGCACTCTGTACCAGGAATGAATTAGTTCTGCCTCTCACAGCCCTGTGCCTTGTACAACTGCACATAGTGAAATGAGGAACCCTCACACCGGATATCTCAGATCCTGCTTTTGTGAAAATGTTTTTAGGGTATTGCTTTTTTGGGCAAATACAGAGCCAGAACCCACACCTGAAATGTCAGATGTTCCTGCCCATAACTGTTGTGCAATTATTTATTGTGGATGTCATGACTTCTTGGCAGTGTTTGGGGAACCATAAATGAACAGTGCATTTGGTTTCTTTTACGTCTAATTCAGTTATCCAAACTTCTGGTGACATAACTCTCTATGTAGGGTCTGGAAACTAATTTACCAGCGTGAGATCAATGTGAAAATCACATATGGGCAGAAATGTCCTTACTGGCCTGACCTGTCATGCAGAGTGCCACATGGACCACCACTATAATCAACATGCTCTAAGACACACTGCCTTCCCTGCTTCCTTGTAAGCATCATTAATTCTGTAGAGCACAGTTAAACTATTCATCCATCCAGGCAGTACCTAGGAAAAGAGTTATTTATAAAATGTGCTTCTATTTGTGAAAAAGGTCTGTAAGTCTTTGCACCTCTCTGTGTCTTTGCTTATGGATCCTTGTGGTCCTTAAGTATAGAAAAGTCACCAGAGTTTTTTTGAAAAATATCTTCCATTTGTTTTCAGCAAGATTTTCTCTTGCTTCCATTGATAAGTATTTATAGGAATAGTCATGCTGATTTCACTAAAACTATTTACTGGATTATGAACTTCTCAGTTCAAGCACATGTTTTACAAGAAAGTCCTTATAGACAAGAAGGTTCCTAAGATGATTAATGCAGTGAAGAGTTTTCTTCCTTTCTTCCTAACAGAGCTCTAACAAACTATAGTACATAGGAAAATCAAATTGGGTTTTTATGGCTGTGAGTAAAGTACTGTACTGTGTAAAGTACTGAGTAAAGTACACTACTGCGTAAAGTACTCCTGTCTCTGAGGAGTGCTCTGCTTAATTGATGAACTTGAATTGTTCAGAACATCTTAGGAGCAGATGATGTATCTAGTAATGAAAGGGTTATGCAGTGTCTGTTGAGATTTTTGTCCTGTTTTACTTACATTATCATTTAGTGGTGTTTCTTTTCATAGTTCTGAGACCAGCTGCAAAAATGGCTGCACCATGCCAAATACTGTGCAGCCAACAGAATCTGCAAGATGTTTAGTATATTCCAAGACTTATCCTTGCCAGTGACTAGCTCTTTGAAACCAGCACTTTGCCTGTGTTGTCTCTAAAGTGTCATTCTTTTTTTTACACTGGATAAACAGTAGGACAAAAGTAATCATTCCTTCCCCTTTCCAGTTCTCTCTTGCCCTCCTTCTTCCATGTTCCATTCCAGACTACACAAGCAAGTATAAATGTCATCTGCAGGATGCTTTCCTTCTGTGGAGCAGTTCTTTTACTCTTTCACAGACATTAGTGTTTCTTGTTCAGACTGACTGCTTTTGTTTTACTTTCCAAGGTCTATTTTTTAAAGAGATGTACATGTTTTGTACTTTTATTCTATTCTTAGGCTAGGGAATGTAGGAAATAGAAAATTAATTCAACCTTGGCATTCCTTCAGTTCCTTCACAACTCCCAAACATACACAAACTGCTCACCTCCTGCTTACCATTTACTTGCTTTAAGTTGTACCTGGTTATTTGCATTACTTACTCCAAAAATATTTTAATATAAATAAGCTGTGAATTTTTTCAACTTTCTCTGGTGCAGCTCAGAGGTTAAGTCTCTTGTGACTCTGTTGATTTGTCTTGTTCTGACAGGATGCAAGTAATAATCCTGCAACCAAATGCAAGACACTGGGCTCGCTTTCCAAATGCCAAAGATAATGTGTCTCATTCATAACGAGATTACAATCAAGGTCTGAAATTCCTTTGTCTCAGCAGCTCTGTGGGCTCACACTTCCAGAGGTGATTACATTTCCTACTGGTGAAGGATTTTTTAGCACTGTTTCTGCAGACCTTTATAGATTTAGCTTTGAAATGAGTCATGTTACTGCCCTAATATTATACTTTTTGGGTAGACTGTGTGTCCTGCAGACAGCTCACTGCATTTTAAAAATCCTATTACTTTCTGCTAAAGAAAACATCTAAAACTGTATCAAGCAAGACTGTCCTTTTAGAGGTTTCAAGTTTAGTGTGGGGCTAAGAACCATATTGGAACAGGCTGGATATTGGATGAGTAGATTTTAATTCTGTGTGATCCTTTTCAGGAGACAGGTGTCCATTTGTGATCCAGCCATCACCTTGTGCAGTGGAAGTTAAAGTCTTAGAGGGGTCCTGATTACTACTTGCTCATCTGCAGTGCAGCAGGAGGGGAAACGGTACACAAAAGACTACAAAACAAAAGTTTTCTCACAGTCAAAAAAAGTATTACAGGACATTATCACTGTAATACTTTTTCAAGCATGTGATACATAGCCTAGCCTGATTTCTGGCATATAGACATTGATTTCAAGGACAGGTCTGCTTATTCAACAGCCTCTGTCACCAGTAAGCTGCCTAGCTATTGTTTGGCTGCTTAATATAAAAATCTGGGAATTTCTGCTTAATTCTAGACTCTTATTAATCTATGACATACTTTACCACTGCACCTTATTCTGAATTTTTATGGATGCCCAAAAGACAGTTTATGTCCTTTCTTCATATGCACATTACTCCGAATGCAGATACTTTTATAATAATTGCTATCATGAGAACTCTTATTTTTCAAATGCAGAGTTCATTACGGGTGCATCACAAAAGTCTCTGTAAAATGGCAAATATCAAGAGTCATTATGTGGACTTTTCACAAAGGCTCCCATTTGCAACTAACAAATGACTCGATATTTTTTACAAAATTACCAATAAACACATAACCTTAAAGGCCATTACAGAAAATTTCTCAGCTGAGTAGAAAGTCTGTAAACAGTAACGTTTTCTGAGGTCAGTGAAGACCTTTATTAAGTAAGGTTTAGATCATCCAGAGCTAGATCATCTTTAGCAACTAAGTTTTTTACCTCATGTAGTGGAATTACATTCAAATATATTTCTTGGCTGAGGTGGTACATGTCAAGCTACTCACAGCTTAAGTTCTTCAGTCAAAAGCTGTGGTCCTTAGAATGCCAACTTAACTACTGCACTGACTGTGAAAGACCCACAGCCACCTTGGCCTAACACTTCACTATTAATAAAGCACCTGCTTGTGAAGGTGTGCACAAACACATTTATCTGCCCACAATGAGCAGTGGGCATCTGGTTCTTGCTAAAGGTCTTCTGGGCTGCTGCTGGCTCAGGGCTGTACATGCAAGAGCACACCAACCTCTGCTGCTGACAATCCTTCCAGGATCATTATGGGCATCTGCTCTGTAGTCAGTAGAGGAAGAGACATACCTGGGTGTAATCTCTTCCTCTGCTTCTGTGTCTCTCAAGAATGTGTCTCACTTCTTGCCTAGACACCCAAGGAAAAATCCTAATACACCAGCTTGCTGGTACTTGGGTGGAATAGGAAGGAGGGGAACACAGATATTGGCTTCTTTCACTGAAGTGTCTGTTTGGAACAGAAATTTAGTATTTAAATGAGAACAGTGCTCTTCGTCTAGCAGTACTAAGTAAATGAGAACCATGTCCTAGTCCTTCTACTGAGTATTTGCTTGTCTCATTGTATACATTCCTTACACAAAATCTGTAAATTATCAGTGGGACAGAAGTCCACACTGAGGACTACTACTTTTCTAACAATGGCTTTTTCAAGTGTAGTTTGAGTGCTTGCTCCAGGAGAGGTTGTACAAGCTTAAGTGATGCCTCGGGAGAGGTTGTTAATCCAGAAACTTTACTGGAGTTAAAGAAGTTATCCAAGTGAAAGATAACATCGATCAAAGCATGTCAAAACCAATGAAGTATTGAGGAGCTCTGGTTAAAATATTGTAGTTTCTCAAATATACAATACAGAATTAACATGTCTTTTTAGTCAGAACAGAACAAAGAACACAACACAGATTTTCCCCAGTTCAAGTTAAAAATTATTTTGTTACAGAATTTTTAAGTTAAACCTGACTCATTTTAAAGTCCTCTACTGATCTGTCTTTAGACCTAAGCTTTGTTCAAAGATCTAAGGGAAATTTTTCATTTACCTTATTGGAATCTAGTTGGCTTTTTTGAGAGCAATGATGTTTCATGCCATGATAAACAAAATATGACCATGGCTGAAGACAGCCTAATATAGGTCCATTAATAACAAAAGGGATAAAAAACTTCATTTTTTAAACGACAAATCTGCAGTGTGTATTTCAGGCACACTTATTGCTGGCATGCAATTCAATTCCAGCCAAAACCCAGTGTTGGCCTTGTTTGGACTTGGGGCCATGCTAATCATTGATAGCTGATGTTTGGGCAGTTTTGAGCACAGGCAGAACAAATTATTTCTTCCATTTTTCAGATGTCATGGAAACACCATGCCAAGATAAAACATCATACCAGTAAATGTTCACTCATCAGAGGAATTTGTCTCAGCAATTTTCTTCTTGTGATTATTTCTATTGTCCCATTTTTGACACATACTTCCATGTAATATTAGGAAAGGAATGATAATTTCAGTCGTGCGTGAGACATTCAGGCATGATTAAAATGGACACCTATTTATATGCCTGGAAAAGGAAGTAACTAATCAATAAAGCATTGAGAACAACACTGATGCTATCTAATAATGCTGATTATGGAAGCCATGTGATGAAATTCTTCTATGAATAAAACTTGTGCAGACTTTGGGCTTGTTAAATCATAGCATAGTTTTATGATATTTTGGCTGTAAGTTAATTGAATCTGACCTACAAGGAAGCTTGTCTCTACAGAATTATATCTAATCTTGCTGTTTTCCTAATTTAAATTCTCATTGATGTTAAATTCCCTCAAACTACTTAGACAAATGTTGTCATTGCCAATATTTATTGGCATCAAAACAAATTAGATTTCTGCTTTTTATAATTTTAAGTAATTTTCAAAATTATATCATATACAAACAATAGCTAATCACTTTGAAAATAATTCTCATATTCTTAACATAAATACTTCAATTATTCACCTAAGAATAATTTTTATTCCTGTGTATTCCTACCTATTATCTGACACTACAGCTTTTCCCATAGAAAACACAATATATTTTACCTTTTAATTTTTTTATAGGCATTGTATGACTTTTTAATATATTACTTTGAGAAAATATTTTTTCTTCAATATGACTTAAAGTTACATTGATGTCTTAAAACAAAACCCTCAGCTAACACCACAGGATGAACTGAAATCACATCAAAACTTGGGCATTAGTTACTGTAACTGTGCAAATAAGGAAAAGGTACATTGGATGAAACAAAACCAAAGGTAAACAAGTTTTGATTTATAATCTATTCAAGATCATATGTGTTAGCTTAGTTATATTATTTGCTTTGTGAAACCAGGAAAAGTATAAAATTATTCTTTTTCATTTTACCTGAAACATTCCATTCTACTTTTGGTGCAACAGTCACTTCACTTTTTAAAATATTATTCACTTCAGTTCTCACTTCTTCAGTCAAGCAAACATTTTACAAAAAATGAGCAAGTATAAATTTCTAAGTGAATATGATCTTTGAAAAAACAAAAGTCGATGTGTATCCTTCTGGAAATTTTGAAATAAAGCAGTTTAACTTTTTTTTTTTTCCCTGAATAATGTCAGTGTTCTCAATATGCCAGCTTTTGGTAATTTTTTTCCCCATCAAAATATATTTAGTCAGTCTTGCTGTAAATAGAAACCTCTGTAAAAGTACATAAAAATGTGAGTTTAGTAATTTGGGGAAAACCTGAACAAAATATTTTTTGAGAAACCAAGGAAGCCTAGGTGTTCTTTCCATTGGAGGTGATGTATAAAACAGAACAGACAGAAGACCTCTTAATTTTTTCTCTCTTCCAAAAATCCTTGTAACCAGAGCAGGCGATGCAGCAGCTACATGTGATACACTTCTGTATATGCTTTAGCACCATCTAGCAACCCTCCGAGATACTGCACATCATGGCCTGCTTTCCCTTATGCATATGTCTTTAAGCAAAAATCTAGACTATTACTTTTAATTTTCCCCAATATAGTCGTTGATGTTGCCAAATAATATGCTTCAATATGAAATAATATCCAAGAGTACTGGGGCAGGTCAAGATAGGGCTTCCTAAGCACGTAATGCTTGCAAAACTGCACCACGGAGTGCCTGGCAAGCCTCGTATCCAGAACTGTTTGTACATGGACTATGATTCACCTTTTGCTGATATGTACACGCACTTATTAGGTATGAGCTGATACGGTATGATGCAAGGTCCTCTTATCTGGTAGTGCATGTAGAAGAGAGTGTGTGCATTAAAATTGTATGCTTTTATGTGAATTGCACTAAGCTCATTCTTTCACTGGCTTTCAGTGCAAATTAGATTTATAAAATCTTACTATTGTGTATAGCTATCAAATAACTTACTGTTATTTTTCTGAAGCAGGCATTAGCTGGTGCTGATGTGTGGGTCATTTCCTTCCAGTTATGTACATCCAAGCTCTGGACTAGACACTAACATGTGGCTAAGGCAGCACAGTTTTGAGAACTGCTACAACAGAGAAAGCTTTTTTCGGGTAGTAGCATTTACGTATAGTTAGGCTATTTTGCCTACTCTTTAAGGATATAAATAAGAACTGAACACTAATACTTGAAAATTTATTTCTTCAAACAATACACACAAAACCAACCAACCAAACAAACCCCAAACCAAAAACAGATGCAAAGATTTATTTTGCTCCTTCAAAATTAGAATGACATTTTTCCAGAAGAGGGAAAGAAACTATCCAACAGTGACAAAATAAGTCCTGGAAAACAAGATAAAATAACTTTAAATGTTTGTATGCATAGTGAAAGTGTTGTTGCAATGTGTGCAGAGTTGGGGTTCCAGTGCCTGAGAAAATGAAAGCCCTTACTTCAGATTGAGCTGTGTGTATACAAAGATTTACAAAAGGAAAATATAATTCAAACCAACAAAATCAAAACTACCTTATCATACACTCAAGCACAGCTTTCGAGTTTTTGTCTGGAGGATTTCACTGCTAATCTATTGCATGGTCTATAATATCAAACCCCTCACTGATGATTAAAGCAAATGGTTTGGACCCATCCAGCAACATGAGTCTTTGGTTGGTTATGAGGATTTTTCTGGACAGAAAAATATCTAACTCAAAACATGACAAACCTGAAACTTTCTGCTACAATCAGCCCTGTTTTGATTAAACTTTCATTGGGAATACTTTTTTTGGTTCCCAGGTGCATTTCCTTGATAAAATTCTAGCAAAAATGGTCTAGAAGAGACCGTGATGAAGCCATGTCCCCCAAGGCAAGACCTATTATGTCTGAATAACCTCTAAGAAACGATAGTCCAAATTACATTAGACAGCCTCCAATAGCAGTACTTAGCTTTTTTTAAAGAATGTTTTCCTATTTTCTGAACAAAACTTTGGGGTTTTGCAACATAATTCCATTATTTCTTGTCCTAATTACCCTGCACATAAAGAAGTAGCTCTCTCTGTGGCTGTCTTTTACCTAGGCGAATTTGCTGCTGTGTCCTTTCTTCCATCTTCTCTTTAGGCTAAAAGTCCCAATTCCTTCAATCTTTACTCACAGGTTTTTAGACCTCTGATCATTTCTGATGTGCTCTTGTCACCTGGGGCTTAAAGTACTCCTGTGAAGAACATGAGCCTTGCCCAAATGACATACAATGAAAACAAAAGCAAATAATAGCACTGTAAAATACAGCTTTGCAAAGCAGTGCCTCTGACCTAAGTTTTATCTATACTCTCATTAGTGGATGAGTTTGAAAGTACGCAGTGACATTGGTTTTGTTTAAATTGAGTATAGATGCTCAAATCTGTTAACAGGTTTTTTTACATCACTCTATGTTCTGTTAGGAAACCATGAAATGTGCATAATATTTTGATGTTTGTTTGTAACTTGTCTCCTCTTTATCAATGCTTGTGGGCTACTAAGATAATTGTTGGTCTGGAATTGTTTAAAAGACAAATTTAATTAACTCAGGTTTTTTAATGCATCCTGTTTGTAAATAAAAGAAAGAAAAAAAAAAAAGAAAAAAGAAAACTATATCTCCTGAGAAGGTTTATGTCCTCCATATCATGTTAAATAATTTACAGCACTCACCACACTAGCAATTATTAGGAGACATCTGGAGATGGCCTCTTGCTCTCAGCAAAAGCATTGACTAATTTTGACAAATGTCATTGGTCTTGGAATTGTGCTTGTTCCTGGTAGCACGTTTAATGATCTGCAAAACATGTCCCCTTAGCAGTTATAGAAAGTACCTCCTACACCCTGCAATTAAAGCATTGTCTGTAAAATAATTAGTCACAGGGTAAGAGTGTCAGACAGGAACAAGGGTTCCTAAGATCACAATCATTTCAGCAGTAATTGAGCAAACTAGGGAACTATTCAGAATGCTGCTCAAAGATGTAATTTCAGTGCTAACATTATTTTATAAGGAGAGTTTATAAGAAATATTCTGAGTCAATTTCATAAAAATAAAATATGTTGCTTGAATATTTGTAAAAAAATGTGCTAACTTAGGATTCCAGTCTTTTCCAAAATGTCAGAGGTATAAAATCCCGTGTGAGAACCAGTTAGTTAATATGAAATCTTATAGTTCCATTTAATTTCACAGGCTATGTTAGAAACAACATTCCTACCTTTCTTTTAGGAGAAAATTGAGGAAGCATTTAAGAGAAAATAAACCTCAGTGGAACAATAATGTATTTAATTAGGAGCAGAACAAATATGGTTACCAGATCCTGTAATAGATCCCAACATATGAATTCAAGCCCTGGGCCAAGCTCATGCTAAAGGCACTGCCCATCCACATGCCTCTGTGTAGGGTACCTGACCATCTGAGGTGCCCAGAATGCTAGTCATGTGCCTTCTTTGCACATCACTGGCCACAAGCACTACCCAAACGTTGATAACCCCATGGGTCTGCCAGACAGGAACAGGTATTGACTATGCTTTCATTCAGCAGTCAAGTTTTCTTCTTCCTGAGTTTTCAGTGGGTACCATCTAATGTTATAATCCACAATTAGTTTCAGTGAGATTTTGGGAAATCCTGTATGAAGCTTCAGCAAAGTTGTCTTCAATAAGATGGATATAACATATATCCCACATCTCTTGCCAATGGAAATTGATCTTGTATTAAATCCATCTTTTATTATAAACAGCTTCCTTTCACCTTGGACTCTTTGCTTAGTGTAACAGGTTTATCCATGTCTTTTCAGTTGTTAGTGTTTGAGGCAGTGTCCTGGGTTCAGTTCGGGTTAATTAACACTAAGAGCTGCTGGCCCAAGCAGCCAGGAGGGGCCACAGCCAGCATGAACAGCCAGCCAACAGGATATTTGATACTATACTGAGTCATGTCCTACTTAAGGGCAGGGCTGAGCCAGGGTGGGGGCACCTGTTTCCAACATGCTTCAGTGCAGCTGTAGCAGAGAAAGTTGGTGTCTTGGGCACAGGTAGAGCCTTCCTGGTTTCTATTACTCCCTTTGTATATCACTTCATTAGTACTACCATTAGTACTGTTGTTTTCTCTCTCTGTGTTGTTTTATTAAATTATCTTTATATCAACCCCTGGGGTCTCATCTTTTTTCTTCCTCCTGTTTCTCCTTCCCATCCCACAGGAGGGGGTGTGGAGCAGAGGGGGGAAGCAGTGGGTGAGCAATTCTGTGGTGTTTAGCTGACAGCAGAGGTTAAAACACAGGGAGCAGCATTGGACTTTCCTACCACACTAACTTTTGGCTTCTAGTTCACAGATGATCATTGTTACTTTAACTCTATTTTACTTTTACTAAAAGGGATTTCCCCATTTTCAAAGGTGTGTGATCTAATGGAAGGCAAGTAGCATATGGCTCATACAAAATCTCATTAGTCTCTCTGAAAGAACGTTTCATTACTGTGTGGGTGGAAGCACCCTCTGTTTTCAAAGTAATTGTAATATAGCAACTATAATGTACAGTACACAACATCCCACATTTTAGATGGAAATTGCCCTAGATAAGGCTCAAGAAGGGAAACAGTGAGGTCTACAGAAACATTTTTGACCTTGGGTGTGTCACTTTGCTTGTAGTTACTTTTTACTTGCTGTTTCTTTCTAACCTTATAGCACAAGTTCTTTGACATAGACATAGTTTTTCACATATGGTCATATAACAAGATACAGAAGCCTTTGTGCAGCCAGGACTTCTGTGTTTAATGTAATAAAAATAAACAACAGTAGCAAAAAATGAAATATTGTAGGCATTTAGAGAATGTGTAAAGGAAGGAAGACTTTCCATTGGTCAAAGAGGATTGGGCAAGTGATCATTTAGGCAAACTGCACACCCACAAATCCATTGGCCGCCATGGGATGCACCCACAAGTGCTGAGGGAGCTGGCTGACACTACTGCTAAGCCACTCTCCATCATTTCTGAAAGGTCATGGAGAACAGGAGAGGTTCCTGAGGACTGGAGGCAAGACAGTGTCACTCCAGTCTTCAAAATGGCAAGAGAGATAAACCAGGAAATTACAGACTAATCAGTCTCACCTCCACCCCTGGAAAGATGATGTAACAGTCCATTCTGGAAGTCATGTCTAAGCATGGGAGAAAAAGATTACAGTAGTAGTCAGCAGGGATCACCAGGGGAAATCTAACTAATCTTAACTAATCTGATAGCTTTCTGTGATGGTGTTATAAACTGGGTAGATAATGGGAGAGCAGTGGATGTTGTTGACTTTGACTTCAGCAAGGCTTTTGGCACTGTCTTCCATAACATCGTCATAGGTAAGCTCAGTAAGTGTGAGTCAGGTGAGAGAAGAGTAAGGTGGATTAAGAACTGGCTGAACATCAGAGCTCAGAGACTTGTAGTCAATAACACGAAGTGTAGTTGGAGGTGTGTAGCTAGCAGAGTTCCCCAGGGATCAGTACTGGGTCCAGTATTGTTTAACAAACACATTAATGACCTCGATGAAGGGACAGAGTGTACCCTCAGCAAGTTTGCTGATGATGCAAAATGGGGAGGAGTGGCTGATATACTAGAAAGCTGTGCTGCCATTCATCAAGACCTGGACAGGCTGTAGAGCCAAGTGGAGGGGAACCCAGTGAAGTTCAGCAAGGATAAATGTAGAATCCTGCACCTGAGGAGGAATAACCCCATGTACTGGTACAAGTTAGGAGCTGACCTGATGGAAAGCAACTCCACAGGGAACAACCTGGGACTTTTTGGGGACAACAGGTTAACCATGAGCTGGCAGTGTGCTCTTGTAGCCAAGAAGGCAAATTATATCCTGTGGTGCATTAGGAAGAATGTGGCCAGCAGTCTGAGGGTGGTTTTCCTCCACCTATACTGAGCCTAGTGAGGCCACATCTGAAATGCTGTGTCAGGTTCTGGGCTCCACACTTCAAGACAGACAGGGAACTGCTGAAAGAAATCCAACAGAGGGCTACAAAGATGAATAGGGGACATGAGCATCTCTTAAGAGGAAAGGCTGAGACCTGGGTCTGTTTGACCTGGAGAGGAGAACTGAAAGGGGATCTTATCAGTGCTTATAAATATATCAAGAGTGGGTATCAAGAGGATGGGCCCAGTCTTTTTTCAGTGGTGCCCAATGACAGGACAAGGGACAATGGGCACAAACTAGAAAACAAGTAGTTCCACCAAACATAAAGAAAAACTTCTTTACTGTCAGGGTGATGGAGCACTGGAACAGGCTGCCCAGAGAAGTTGTGGAGTCTCCTTCTCTGAAGACTTTCAAAACCTACCTGGATGCATTCCTGGGTAACCTGATCTAGGTCAACCTGCTTTAGCAGGGGGGTTGGACTAGGTGATCTCCTGAGGTCCCTTCCAACCCCTACCATTCTGTGATTCATCTTGCCGTGGTGTTAATTCAGGAAAAAGGAGTCTGAGGGTGCCATTCATGAGGATCTGAACATCAAGCTACAGACTCATGACTGAAGATATTCAGTTCAAGGCATGATGTCAGAGACATTCACATGTTAGTCTTTGTGTACAGGTAAGTAGGCTTTGCCTTTTTCCATAGCTTCAGTCCATAAAAATAATGTGAAGCAGAAGAAGAATGGAGAAATAATATCTGATGACAGTAGTAACATAGAACAGATTAAGATTTACAGTTAAGAATTTATCTGGCTTGTTTGAGCAGATCATGCCAGTCTGAGATTCATATGTTATTTTTAATCTGTTTTGAACAACCATTGTTCTGAAGACCATGGAAAGAGAGAGGAGTGAAGATTTGCATTGTGGAGTATATTGTCACGCTTCATCAGCTACAGTAAGCACACCCTTGGTTTTCTATTTCCTTAGTGGGTAACCTGTGTAAGAAAGGTCAACAACTTAAATTATTAACTGTTCTCTTAAATGAACTATTCAAAAATGTGCTACAAGAGACTATCGGGCTGTATCATTTGCCCATTCTGATTATTGATACTGTCTTGAACACTTTGATATTCATGAGAAGAAGACTTCATATGATCACAAAAGATCAAGTCAAATATATGATATTTTCATCCCTCTACTTCTTCAGTTTTGATTATGATCTTGCAAGGATAATCACAGTAGTACTGAGACAGCGGCTGTAACTCTGTGGCTCTGTGACCATATGTGCACAATCAAATTGCTTGTGTTGCTGCCAATTAGTGCAACAACACTCTGTATTTACTACATTTAAACACTGGTTTTGCTATGATCATTACTGACAGATAGTATAAAAGCTATTTCTCTGCATAAAAAATTTTTTCTCTTCAGAACTATTTTCTCTGACTCCTAAGTTTAGAGTAGTCCTAATAAAGAGCAATTTGATTCTGAGTTGTAATAGATATATAATGTGGTTTCTCAGTAACATTTTCAGTATGTCAGGAAATCAACATTTGCTTTCTGATTTGGTCTATTTTGCTTTCTTCTGGAAAGAACAATGAATAAATTTGTGCTGCAGAGTCAAAACCACACAAAATGTAATCATTTACAGAAATTATTTCTATAAAACTTTATGTAAACAAGAACCAAACACCCTTATCTGTGGTAGGTGAAGGGAGGTACATAGTTACCATCAGCCTTGTGAAAGAGCTGCTAGAACAGGTAGAACATGTTCACAAGCAGGACTGAGAAGGTAGACAACCATCGTACTATCTGTGTGTGCTCTTAATACCTCCACATCTATCATTTACTAAATAAACTTGTGTAGGAAGAGAAAAAGAAGGAAAAAATGTCAACTTTCAGTGCAAATTTTTATGAAAATTTTCCAGCCAAATGACTATCTGGATCTAGGATTCAGGATATTTACACTGCCCACTACACATTTAGAAATGCTGTATGATGCCCTGAGATGGGATTTCACCTAGTCTGTTCTTGTCCTTTCCTACCAAAAAGCCACACAATTACTTCTCTTACTCTGGGCCAGACACAGCCATCTGGCCATATCTTGGTGACAGACTTCTGTTCCCTTGGGAAGGCTTTGACATGCTAGAAGAGAACTGATCAACATTATGCCAGAGTTTTTATCCTGTAACAGGGAAACTCCAAGCACCTTCAGTGGAAGGGTTAGTGTTAGGGCATTGTGTCAAAATGTCTAAAGAAAGTATTGTTTCTGGTCTGACCTCCTTGTTCTTCTCACACTGTGAGTCCTTAACATGGAAATCTGGGGTGCTTTTTTTTTTTGTGCCTGTATTTTCTTTTTTTTCTGTTTTAACACCTGAAGTTTACTAAAATGCCTTGACTTACGGAGCAAAACAGCATAATGTTATGACTGCAACTAGAAAGCTAGTTTTAATGCTACCCAATGCATTGTAACAGTCTGTTACTCCTTTCTCAGCCAAGTAAAATATATTCACTTGTGCTTTTTTTGCAGTAATATGTGTTTTGGAGGAAAGCTGCTATTGTTTTGGTGCCTGATACCATAGCAGACCTTGACTGTTTTACATCTGATCTTCCATGGGCTGTTACAGGTATTAGTTTTGATGATATTTTACATTTTCAGTATCATCTACAAATCATATTCAGACAAAACTCATAAAAAATAAACCTCAGAACTTCAAGGTAATCAAGGCCAGTGAGAACTTCCTTTGATAGCTGCATTAGCATGAAATAAAAAACCACCCTCCACCAAAACAAAACAAAAAAACATTATAATTTATTAATCTTATTCATCCAATATTCATTTTCAACAGAAGTAGGAAATAAATGTGAGAAGAACAGTATAGGATTTAACATGTAGATAAGATGTGGAACTTCCTGCATTGTCTGAGTGGATCCACAGTCATTATAATGAGAAATAACCCTCTAAATTAAAATTGTCTAGGCTAGGTGTGCAGACAGCCTCATATTTGCTGTCCTCAGACGCAATTTAAAATAAAATAATTTGTGTAAGGATGAATTCTGAGCACTTTAGAGCTTCCTGATTGGCAAGACAGATAAACAAAAATGTCTAGTAACAGAACATTTCCAGGTCTATCATTGGCACTTTGCAAAGCATAAAGCACAGCAAATAGTTACAGCAAGAAACCTTTATATCACCCATGATATAATTATTCTTTGCCCTCCTCTAATGCTATCCAGGACTTCAACTGCAAACAGATTTTGTAGAAAATCAAACTCTCCAATCCTAAAAACCACTTAATGCAGAGAATTTTAAACTACCTAATTTTCATTATTTCATATTTCTGATGGAAATAATTTTTAGGATTAAAGTTGACAAAATTCATGTAGATTTTAAGAAAAATTGGGAAATTAATTGTAATCAAAATGAGAATGTTGGTCTCTTCCAGTGCTGCATCTTGAAGCAGCTGATCAACTCTGAGGCACTATAATATGACGGACAAACTGAAGCTCAGCAGTTCACTCCCTAGGAAAAGAAGGGAGCTTGTTTTGTCTCCCTAGTACATGAAATATTTGATCAGCCAGTGCAACATTAGGCAATGTGGTTTGTGTATTCCCCCACACTCTGCTGTGCAGAAAGTAGATGTCTCTGGATCACAACAAGGACTTACAAGCCTCTTTGTCTTCTTACCTACCATCCCATCCATTCACATTGCTTTTCTTCCTTTGGGTTGAAATCCCAGACTTGTTTTAGGCAACAGCAAAGCTCATGTTGGATGCAGTAGAGCCAATATCTCATCCTTTGCTTTAAAGTTCTGAAATAATAAAAAAAAAATCACATGAACTTTTTGATTTTTCTTAGGGAGAATACAACATTAGTATCTTGGTGGTAGAGTACACAATAGACATGTTTAGATGTTCTCCACACATAGAAGCATTTCAGTTGCCCAATATTTCAACTTCTTTGGACAAACAAACATGAGGTAAAATAGAATAGTGGTATTATGAAGTTTTCATTATGAAGTTGTCATTCAGTGTTACACATGATGTTACAGAAAGCACCAAGTACAGAAATCTGTATACTGAAGCCAGTATTCATCTTCAAAAAAATCAATGTGATAAGTAATAATAACTAACCTGAAAGAATATATATTTGCAGAAGCTGAGCTATGAAATGAGAGTAAAGAACAAATGCTCAACAAGGAATAATATAGATATTTTTTATCTGCTCAGGATTTATTTACAGAAAATATTATCAAATTTCTTTTTCAGATCATATGTTCAAAGTTACATCATATCCACACAAGTTGTGTTTTACACAGACAATCTTCATTTTGAGAGCTCAGAGGTTAAAACCAGACTAGAAATATCCTATGAAGATATTTGGTAGTACACCAGAAGGAAAGAGAATGCTTAAAGGAGTCACACAGCCCATCTGCTGGGGCAGCCTAGATTAAATAAAAACTTGCCCAGCAGTATTTTATTATTCAGTATTCAGATTCAAATAGGAGAAAAATAATAATGATAATAATAAACAAAGATAAAAAGCCCTTCATACTTCTAAAAACTCTGAAAAAGACTTCAGACATGTTTGTATGTAAAATGAAACATAAAATATGGTATAATATTTCATTAACATCAGTTAGGATATTTAATCCAACTAACTTAGAAGAATTCCATCCTTCAAGCCTCTTAAGTAAGGCTTGTATGCAGAAGAATACTGACTGCCTCCTAGCATTCTCATAGTTCTCAAAACCACAGCAAATCAAAAAGAAAAATAACTCTTCACACATGAAAAAGTCCAGAAGTAGACAACAAACTAGGGTAGGTAAGGCTGAGATCAAGTCCTGAAATTGAAATTATTACAATACCAAAAGGTTGAGCCAGAAGAATTCTTCAAGAACACCATAGGTATTGTTTTGCAATATACATAAAATGGACTCCCATGGAATGTGTCATGGAAGGCTGCCCTGACACTTAACAATGTTTCGTCTATGGGGGAGACTCATTGCACATCAAATCTTCACACACACAGAGACCTCAGCTCACTGCACAGGAACATCTAACAAGCACTTGAATTCATGCAGATCTGTATCTACCACATCTGAAACAATAAGCTTCATTTGGTTATCCAAATCATTTGGTTATCCTCCCCATAGGGAGCTATAATACCCAAGCAGAGGAATTCCATTATATGTGCTTAATTACTCACTTGACTTATTAGACGACCGCATGGGTTGATTGTTAAAATGCTGGGAAAATGCAGCTGCTACCTGAAGATGGACTTCTCTCAGCAAACCAGAATGACAAGTGCAAACTCCTGGACACAACGGACAAAAGAATTTTGCTGGTGTCTCAGACATTCCTACAGATGAAGATACCACAAAAAGTGAAACTCTGTTTGAGCCAAAAACAATTTGAGGAATTATACATACTACAGTAACATTTTGCAGAATCTGGCATCCATTCAGTGCTCAGTGCAGTGTGTAAAAGTGCCTGGTGGACTATTGAGCCTGTTGTGAGATGTCTTACCTAAAAAAGCACACAGCAACCTCATTATAGAGAAGCTTTGAGATAAACTATAGCTAAATCTAATAACATATATCAACCATTATTATAATGTCTTTCAAATTTGTTTACTGAATGACTGAATATATTTAATTCTGGATTATGAACTGTGAACTATGGATCTCAAAGGCTGTCACTGTTACTTATATGGAGATGCTTCTCTCTTTTTTTTGACATCTTAAGTTATTTACATCTAACAAGCTCAGAAAAAAGTCCTTTATCACATAAAACATAACTTCAAATTCACTGAAATTTACAGACTATGCTTTTCTGATAAATTTGCATCCCAGACTTTGATGAATAAAAAATCTGCTCCTAAATTGTTTTAATTACAAATTCAGTCAAGAATGGGTGTCATTCTCTTCTAATGTAGTTCAGATTATAGAAAGGTAGAACATTAAAAAGTGTTTTCTTTAGCCCCCAAGACATTTTTAAAAGCAAGTTGTTCCTTTTTCCTTCACTCATCATTCTCTTGTTCCTCCCTGAGAACAATGCTGAAGTCATTTAAAGAAAAGTTGTGGGGTTTTTTACTGTTGCTATGCAAGAGATACCAGCTGCTTGCTTGTTTCATTTTATGACAAATTATCTTTTCAGCACCAGCAGTTGGTTTCAGTGTCTGTCTGCTGGATGCAAACGTAACTTCTCCATGCAAACTTAGAAACAAATTCGGACACACAGCACTGGTGTGTAAATGAGGTCCACTGAGAATTACCAGATATTAAGAGAAATCCACAATCAACAAGCTCCAGAAATGCAGCCTAATCACCATGTCAATGATGATTCTGTCAATAAAAACAACAGTATTTGTAACACTTGCTGTAAGCAAGCATGAAATTGGAGGGAGTCTCGAAATAATAAATCCGTAGTGCTGTATATAGAAGTACTTCATGCTAGGAAATGGACTTTAATTAGAACATCACTGGTGTCAAATTTCTAATAAAATGTTTAAAGACAAATGGTGATAGCAGAACCTTGGGAGCTCTGCTAATGTAGAAATAGCTGTTAATTGACGGGGATTTACATTTTTACATTAGCAGAAAGTCCAGGGCACAAAACTGATAAAGGGTCACAAAGGCTTTGTATGCACCTAAGCTCTTCTCAGATTGCTATGTAAGTGGCATGTTCAACTGGTGTGGAGCATTCATGAGCTCAAAGAGCCCTCACCACCATCTTCTCTGCTGGTGCAGCCCACATGTATTAACTCCCACCTGTGCTCCTGGTTCTGTTTTATGCATGCACAGATTACCATGGACTACCTGCATCTGCATTTAGACTAAACTAATTTTTATTCAGTCTGTCTTAAGGTGACTGGAAGACAGAGAATGACTGTTATTTTGATAGGTTCATTGCCTGCTTCCTTAAATCTCTCCTACCACCATCAGAGCATGACATAACTGCTCTGAAACATAACATTCTGCTGAGCCCACATGGATTTTCAGTAAGAAATTTGATGAGATTGTTACTTATCTTTAGTGAATGACCTGAGCTCCTCTACTGGTCTTTGAGGACCAGGCCATTAAAAAAGTGGTAAATTTATATTTCGTAGAATCACAGAATCATAGAATGGTATGGGTTGAAAGAGACCTTTGGAGATCATTGAGTCCAACTCCTCTGCTACAGTAGGGTCACCTAGGGCATGCCACACAGGAACATGTCCAGGCAGGTTTTGAAAGTCTCCAGAGAAGGAGACTCCATAACCTCTCTGGGCAGCCTGTTCCAGTGCTCTGTCATGGTCCCAGTAAAGAAGTTTTTCTTCATGTTGAGATGGAACTTCCTCTGTTTCACCTTGCTACCATTACCTCTTGTCCTGTCACAGGGCACTACTGGCAAGAGACTGGCCACTTCTACCTGACACTCACCTTTAGATAGTTGTAAACATTAATAAGATACCCTCTCAGTCTTCTCTTCTCCAGGCCAGACAGACCCAGTTCTCTTAGCCTTCCATTGTAAAGAGAAATGTTCCAGTCCCTTAATAATCCCCATAAACCATCCATTTGACTCCCTCTAGTAGTTCCCTGTCTCTCTTGAACTGGGGATCCCAGAACTGGACACAATACTCTAGATATGGTCTCACCATGGTAGAGAGAGTGGGAGGAGAACCTTCCTGGACCTGCTGGACACACTTTTCTTTATGGACCTCAGGATACAATTGATCTTCTTGGCCACAAAGGCGCATTGCTCTCCCACAGATAACTTACTGTTCTCATGACTCACAGGTCATTCTCTGTGGAGCTGCTTTCCAGTAGGTCTACCCTCATCCTGTGCTGGTATGTGGTGTTATTCCTCCCCAGGTGCAGGACTCTACATTTATCATTGTTGTATTTCATTAGGTTTACCTTTGCCTAGTTGTCCAGTCTGTCCAGATCAATTTAAAGCTACAGACAGCAATGCATGGAGACATTTTAGAACAGTGGAGCCAAAATACTTTTGTAATTCGAAGATGTCATGTACGGTTGGCCAGTGAAAATAATACGGACACATGGCTAACCTAACCTAACTAAGAATCTGCAAAAAAACCCAACAACCAAACCAAAAACCAAGCTACCTCTGCAAAAAAAACCCAAGACATAGAAAACCAACCTAGACATAAGCATTCCTTTTCAGATCAAAATACAAGAAGTGGTCTTCAAATTGATGTATTTTCTTTCTTTTGAAGCTTATACTTTCAAAGTTATTTAAAAATTACAAACTCAGAAATGGTAATTTGGGAAGTGTAGGGTAGAGTGAAAGTGTTGAGAGAAACAGGCAGAAACAACCTGTGTTGTCAAAACCTAGTCTACACACCATTTCACCTCAATAGCAGAGGATGGCTGTGCAAAAAATCAGAGGGAAACAGTGATGTATATGCGCATATATATGTGTGCAGATATGTGTCAGTAGATAAAAATCTATCTCTTGCATTTTTGTCTAGGACATCAGAGCACTGAGGCAATGGTGTCAAGGGTAACAACCTCCATGCTCATGGAGAAATTGGCATAATACAGACAATGAAAGCAGTGAACTCAGAGACAAGGAATTAGGGTGCTACTCCTGACCACCTCTGTCCTGCCACGTTTCAGTCTCTACAGACACAACCTTCACACCAGAGACAGATTCTCAGTCTTGGCTCTAGCATTTATACAAGGTAACTCTCTTCCCTGCCTCATCCTGCTCCAACAATTCCCAGGCTCTAGCTATTATTGTTCATGTGACTGTTTGTAGGAGAATTGCAGTGAGTGTGCTTGAAAAAGGCAAATATGGAGTCCAAGAAACACACCTCTAAATGTGGCACTGCTCTCAGACTGGTTCTGTTTTGAATGAAAACAATGAGAACCTCAGAGATATGGAGGACGTGAATGGACATGAGCCAGCAGTGTGCTCTTGTAGCTAAGGCGTCCAATGCTATCCTGGGGTGCATTAAGAAAAGTGTGTCCAGCGGGCCCAGGGAGGTTCTCCTCCCCCTCTACTCTGCCCTGATAAGGCCACGTTTAGATCACTGAGTCCAATTCTGATCTCCCCAGTTCAAGAGAGACAGGGAATTACTGGAGAGAATCCAATGGAGGACTATGAGGATGATTAAAGGACTGGAATATTTATCTTTACAAGGAAAATCTAAGAGATGTGGGTCTGTTCAGCCTGGAGAGAAGACTGAGAGTACTTATCAATGCTTAAAAATATCTGAAAGGTTGATGTCAAGAGGACGAGTCTGGTTTCTTTCAGTGGTGCACAGCAATAGGACAAGAGGCACGGGGTCACAAACTGCAACACAGGAAGTTCCATCTCAACATGAGGAAAAACTTCTTTACTGTGAGGGTGACAGAGCACTGGAACAGGCTGCCCAGAGAGGTTGTGGAGTCTCCTTCTCTGGGGACTTTCAAAACCTGCCTGGATATGTTCTTTTGCAACCTGATCTAGGTAAATCTGCTTTAGGAGAACTGAGTGGTCTCCAAAGGTCCCTTCCAACTCCTACCATTCTGTGATGCTGTGATTCTGTGATTCAAGATGTTTCCATTTACAGAAAGGAGAACTAAAGCACTGTTAGAGTTGAAGTGACTGTGTAGGCCACATTTTTCTTTTGCTTGCACTGCCCGAGGACAACAGGTTTTGAAAGGCAGGTGAAGTAGGTCTGCATTTTTTTCATCTGCTGCAGTGATTTTTCAGTTCTGTTGCCTAAGTAAAATCTGCTGTTCTAAAGAACAAAGCATTCACTTCTGTGTTCAACCATCTGTAAAGGACTTGTAGTTGTAAAGCATCTTCAGTTCACCCAAGGAAGGCTTATAATGCCAAGCTGAATGTGCTTTAAAAGGCAGAGACCATCTCTGACACCTCACTCTGTTGTAAATAACAAGTAGACATTTTTAACAATTTCTGCTAATTCAGAAAGAAATAATTAAAAGTTACACATTAAAGTGCAAGAAACACTTCTGAGTTTGAGTTCATTTTATTAAGCTATTTCAAATAGTAAAGTTTATTGAAACACAGAGTTTTTTTCTCCTTTAATTTCTGGCACTAAAATCTTGGTAATTTGTGTATCTAAATGATCTGTAAGGAGATAAATATTGTATATTTTTTTAAGTGATAACAATAAATTATGTCACACATCTATGGGATGGCTTGTTGTATTATCCCAGGCCTAGCATAAGGAGATATCTTTAGTGATTCTGTCCCAGAAGAGGCCAGGTCTTAACTGGGGTGCTTTAAGATGTACTTTCATCTCTGGCAGCATTTCCTGAAGGACACAAGGAATGGCGACAGCTTTAGTCCTGATCCACAGTTCCTGAGCTATTTCTGTCTGCTATCTGCTCCTGCAAGAGTTCTTTCTCACCAGCTGTCCAAGTATGTCCCAAGTATGAAGTTGACTGCCTTTACCCCAGGAGCATAGCCCTTGATGTAGGTGGTCTGGCCAGGGAAACAAGAGGTTTGCAGCTAGTCACAAGATTCAGCAAGGACATTTTAATTCTTAGAATCCTTAAAATAAATTGGAATCACTTTAAAAAACACAGCCCATGTTCTTGTTATTATTCATTATCTTTGAATTGTCAATACCTGGACAAAACTGTAAGGACACATTGCCATGCGTCCTTTTATTACATAAATGAAAGAGAGTGTTCTTGCTCTAAGGATTCTTAGCCAAATGTATTATTAGATATTACATAAATACTGATATTAATCCTGCTGTACTTTTTTTTTTATCTAGTATTAAAACCTATGGCATTGACAGGCATGGTCATCATGCTGCAATGAACTAGAAAGCAAAAAGATAATCTAACTATATTTGTTAAGCAAGAGCAGTCAATGGTCAAGTTAATTAGTTTTTACAATTAGCTTTTGTAGGTGTCAACTGAAAGGAGCTAGAGCAGGATGAGAATGCAAACAGAGCATGGCATGGCAGTTCACATGGAAGGGTGTGTAGGGAGGGCACTGAAAGCTCTGACAGCTCTGACCAGGGAGTGATATTTTCCACTTGGCAGAAACCCATGGCCTCTCTAATCTCTGAACACACCACAACTGATGCTGCTTTCCAGACAGAGCGCCAGTGAGAACATCCATCCATCCAGGCTGGGAATAGCACATCAATGTTTGTGAGACAGCATGTTAGCAATGTCCTTTGGTCTGCCATCCCAGTGGAGGTACAGGACAGAGTGTCATGTGATAGCAAAGACATGAGGGATAAGGATAGTCTAGAAATCACAGTCATGCCTGGGAATGATCAGTATGAATTAGGCCTTCTCCCACAAAAAAGCTGACAGGATCAGTAGACTAACTGAAGTCCATCTAAACAAATGCATAGGAAGCAAACAAGAGTAGCTGGAAGCCATTGTACAGCAGGAAAACTAAGATATAATTATCACCGTGGAAACATGGTAAGATGGTTCACACAACCAGAGTGCTACACTGGATGGCTATAAACTCTTCAGAAGGGATAGGCCAGGAAGAAGAAGCAGTAGAGTAGTCCTGTATGTTAAGGAGTGTTTAACCGTCTTGAGCATAATGATGATGATGATAGAGTTGGCTGTCTATGGGTAAGAAACAGAGGGAAGGCCAGCAAGGCAGATATCATGATGGGAGTCTTTTATAGAACACTCAGGATGAAGGGGCAGGTGAAATATTCTATAAGCAGCTGGGAGAAGTCTCATGATCACTGCCACTTTTTCATATGGGGGACTTCAACATTTCAAATATCTTCTGGAAATACAATACAGCAGAGAGGATGCAGTCTAGGAAGTTCCTGGAGTGTGTGTAAGATAACTTCCTGACACAGCTGGGGGATAGTTTTCAGTTTAATATCATTATCAATGTCTGTATGAGGGGATCATGTTCACCCTTAGTAAGTTTGCAAATGACACCAAGTTGGGTGGGTATGTTGATCCACTTGAAGGTAGGGAGGTTCTACAGAGCAATCTGGACAGGCTGGATTGATAGGCTGAGGCCAATTGTATGAGGTTCAACAAGGCCAAGGGCTGTGTCCTGCACTTTGGTCACCACAACCCTATGCATCACTACAGGCTTGCGGATGAGTGGCTGGAAAGCTACCCAGCAGAAAAGAACCTGGTTGACAATTGTTTGAAGATGATCCAGCAGTGTTCCCAGGTGCCCAAGAAGGCCAACAGCATCCTGGCTTGTATCGGAAATAGTGTGGCCAGAAGGACTATGGCAGTGATTGTCCCCCTGTACTCAGCACTAGTGAGGCCACGTCTGGAATACTGTGTTCAGTTCTGGGTCTCCCACCACAAGAAGGACATTGAGGTGATGAACTGTGTCCAAAGAAGGACAACAAAGCTGGTGAAGGGTGAGAGAACAAGTTTCATATGAGGAACAGCTGTGGCAACTGGAGTTGTTTAGCCTGGAATAAAGGATGCTCAGGGAACACCTTATCACTCTGTACAACTACCTGAAAGGAGGTTGTAGTGAGGTGAAGCTTGGTTCTCCCATTTAACAAGCAATAGGACAAGAGGAAATGGTCTCAAGTTGCACCAGTGGAGATTTAGATTAGACATTAGGAAAAAATTATTCACAGAAAGGATCGTAAAGCACTGGAACAATCTTGCCAGGGAGGTGTTGTAATCACCAACTCTAGAGGTACTTAAAAGATGTGTAGATGTGGTGCTTAAGGACATGGTTTAGTGGTGACCTGGCAATGCTGGATTAATGGTTAACCTTGATGATCGTGAAGGGCTTTTCCAAACAAAATGATCCTATGATTTTATGACTTATTATTTTTCTGTATGGTCTACCATCTGACAAAAAACCACAGATTTACTGGTTACTGAGAAAGAAGAATTCCAAGTACCAAATTCTGAGGTTCTAAAAAAACTTAGTCTTTTAAAAGACAGCTTTTCTGGATTACCAACAGCAGGATTTGCTTCTGAGCTTTTAAATGATGAAATTCATAAATAGTTTTGAAGATGCAAAGTCAAGAAAATAGTAAATAAAGGCCTTTGAAGGATTAACTGTAAAAAAGATACCACTAATCACTGCTTATGAAGGGGTGACCTTCAACATAAATAGAGCTATTTTGTCAAGCCAAAGTCAATTTGATGGAAACAGAACTAATAGGGAATAAAATCACAAATTGTCTGCAATCAAAATGCTTTGTGCAAGGTTATAAAAGCATTCAGTACATCTATCAATGGTAGGGCATTCATATATTTTAGGTCTATGATGGTGAGGAGTGTGATATAATAGACTCATAGAGGCTAAGGCCAAAAGAAGTCTTAGATCAACATCACATTTCCCCTACACACCACTACACTGTGCCCAACAGTTCTTATGGGCTAGACCATGATTTTGCTATAAGCTGTAGGAGATGCATATTCTTGCATGGTCTGTGGAATAAGGTTACATACTCAGAGAGTGATCACATCACCTGCATTCCCACATGAGTCATGTGGGCCACTGCAAGGTAGTCATTTGAGTCTACGACTTACCAAGGAGGCAAGATGAGAAGGCTATCTCCACTCTCCTCTACACGAGAGCCCCAGCTAGCATTAATACCAAACAAGATCTTGAGATATGTAGTAGCTAGTCCTAGAGGGTGGAGAGAACATCTTCCACGCTCAGTCACGAACCCACCTTCTCCATAAAAAAGAGAATATCTTGGCCTGACCCCATCACCAGTCTTCAGATTTTTCCTTTGTCTTTCCTTGCTCTCTGGTGAGAATGAAACCATCACTCTCTATCTTAGGGGAGAGGAGTCTAGCAAAATTCAGTTAACCTGTGTTGCAGAGAAGTTTTGAGAGGGCTCCAGTGTCTGATGGGCCTGTATTTACTATCTAGTGAATTGAGAAAACAGCAAAAGGAGATGGTGCCATAAAAATATGAATTCGACAAAGCTGTAGATGTAAGGGTCCCTTCTGAACAGAGATCAGTAACCTATAGCTAATCACTAGGTATATATCTGCTTTTCCTTATACAGACTGTAGGAGATGCCTGGAGTTTACAGACTTCTTTTTAGCCATCAGACAACATCTTTGCACAGCAGCTTTACTCTAGCTGCCTTTTTTTATTTTTTAGGGTGATTTCTTTAGATTTATTGGTTGGGGTTTTTTTGTGGAATTTTTTTTTTTTCATTGTTATTGCAAATGTCTGAATGGTCTACTACACAATTTAAAGAGAAGATGCTTATTATTAGCAGCCTAACTGCAGAGCTGATGAAGCATAAAGAACACAAAACCAGATGAGAAAAAGAAAAAAAAAGAGAGAGACCTGAAAAGGAAACATAATCTCTTGTCTAGATACATGCAAGATTTAACTAGATATACAGACCACACATCCAGCATATTCTGAGTTGCAACTTACCAAGTAAATTAATTCATCCATCATTAATTAAGACCAATTTTCTTCCTTTCCCTTCTTCAGAAGAAAGAAGAATGGGAGGCTTTACTAATGTTTGGATCAAACCCCAAGATTTAGTGAGTTTTACAAATACCAAAATGTTGAGAAGGCCAGATCTGATTACAATATCCAGGCTGGAGGATACAGTTCCCTATGGTGGGCAAAGCAGCAGAGGGAAGAAAATAGAGTATTTCTTAGTTGTGATTTGAGTAATGGAGATCACCTCATATGATAATATAACAAGGCTTTCACAGGCATTGTGTCACAAAAAGAAGCACAAAGTTAGGAAATCTATTTGGAATGGGTAACCAATGAATGATCACTGGATGGTGTCCATAACAGAGCTTGCTCATCCAAGTGTTCAAGCAATCTGAAGATAAAGTAGGTTACAAACCAGTAAAATTCAAAATAGAAATTAGACACTCTTAGGTCTGGTGATGAAGAGGAACTAAACATGTGCTGGGCTCAACTGGAACAGTTGGGTTTGTGTAATTTTTATATCTTTGGATGTAACAAGAAGTATGACCCTGGAGAGGGAAGACGATAACTAACAAACCAGCAACCCAAGACCTACAGCCTGTTTACTCATCACATAATGCAAAGTATCAGTTTTTCTTGCCCCACAAGTTGCAGTAAGAACTGGGCAGCATATGGGCAAACACAAAGGAAGTTTAATAATTTTGACTGGAGTTAAGAGAGAAATGGAACAAGTGATTATGGAGCATAACAGTTCTCTTGGATAAATTAAGGCCTTTCAGGTCAAGAGCTGAAATATTGTCTTTCTATACAGAGTTTTCAGCAACTAATAATCAAATCTGTCAGTGTCCTGAGTATTGTTGAAATACTTCTACCTTTAACAGAACAGTTGCCAAATTTCTGTATTCATTCAGAATTTCTTTTTTAACATGTGGTCCCATTTATCAGTGTTATCTGTTCTTCCCTTTGAACCACCCAGAGGCATAACTGCCATTTAATTGTTTTTTTTTTTTTTCCCTAAGCAATTCCATGGTTATATCACTGCATTGGCTTGTTCAATCCAAACATTACCTATTGATCTTAAAAAGGATAAAAATGCAATTCATTCTACTGCTTGTGTTCCCTGAGAGACTTACTTTACCGATCAAACAACTGCATGCCATAGCCAAACTATGAAGTAAGTGGACATCTTGTAAATGGCAACTTGCAAGGTTTTTCATTTAATTTTCCTTTGACATTTCAAAGGAAATGGGGCCAATCTACTCAAATTAATGGAAGGGCAGAGAAACCTTTACAAAGAAAGCCTGTGAATGGTGTTAATTTTCATACTCAGTGAGTAAGGAATTTTTATGTCTCAAAAAGAGAAAAAAAAGAAAGGAGTAATTAGATTCTTTAGTAGTGAAATACAGGTATATGAATAGTTTGAGAGAACTGTATATCCACAAGGTCAGTTCAGCATTCCTACTAATTTAGACCTGAGATTGTTTCCATTATGTACAACTAATATTGCCTTTCCAGAGACTCCTGAGTTGTAAATAAAGTGACAGACTTTTATGTTGGTAATTGGGTGATATTGAGTTATTGAGAAGTGGGCTGAAGGGGCATGATAATATAAATGAAAGCTCTTGCACAATTCATGTACTTGAAAAGAATACAAAGGTTTAACTTGTCTAGGATGGCCTATTTCAGTAGCCAGCAAGAAGATTAATATGATGGTGTCAAACAGAGATAATTGATACCAATTTTCTATATTCAAGTTTCTATCAAGGAAGTGCACTGAAATCAATCATTCCATTTACAGTGACAAGTTGCTGTAATAGCAACAGATTTTTTAGGTTTAATTCTTTCATAACTTGTGACTGCTTATAACTCCTGTTATACTGAATTATCAAGATTATGAACTGGCAGATTTAAACATCACACTTGCGGCCCAGTAATGCTTTCCATATGAAAAAGGTATTAAATAAGATGGGAAAATATTTTCTAAGGGCTGAACTGCCAGGAAACACTGGAACTGTATAAAAAGCTTTTCAGATCTAAGGCTAGCACACTTCCTTTCTTTCTGATAGGTCCCCTCCAGAAAGTCTGTTCAGGTAGTGATCCCAACACCTCTTATTTTTGTGCACCTCCTGCAACAGTATCAAACCTTTCATCAATACCCGCCATACACCTAGAAATCCTCACTGTCCCCAATGTACCCTAAACACCCAAAGAGTACTGAGAGCATTCAGAAAGCAAGCACTGTATGGTGATGGCATCCTGGGGTGCATCAGGAAGAGTGTGGCAAGCAGCTTGAGGGAGATTATCCTTCCCCTCTACTCTGACCTGATGAGGCCACTTCTGTGTCCAGTTCTGGGCTTTCCAGTTCAAGAAGGACAGGGAACTGCTGAAAAGGATACAGCAAAGGGCTATGAAGATGATTAGGGGATTAGAACATCTCTCTTATGAGGAAAGGCTGAGGCAGTTTGGTCTGTTTAGTCTGGAGAAGACATGGGGGTGGGGTATCTTATCAATGCTTAAAAATACTTAAAAGGTGGGTGTTAGGAGGATGGGACCAGTTTTCTTTCAGTAGTGCCCAGTGACAGGAGGAGAGGTAATGGACACAAACTTTAACTTAGAAGTTCCATCTAAACATGAGGAGGAACTTCTTTCCTTTGAGGGTGATAGAATACTGGAACAGGCTGTACAGAGAGGCGGTAGAGTCTCCATCTCTGGTTACATTAAAAACCTGCCTGGATGCATTCCTGTTTGACCTGCTCTAGGTCAACCTGCCTTAGCAGGACTTGATCTCCAGAGGTTCCTTCCAGATCCTATCATTCTGTGATTCTGTGACTTGCTGTACAATCAATCAGAATAATAGTTTGGGGTTATCAATTAACAATGAATGAGTAACGCATTCTTCATGTGCACAAATAATCTGTCTCTTCCAAGGAAAATAATGCTCTTGGGAAAGAGGTCCATCAGAGGACTCCAGAAAGGCTTGTGTGCAGACAGCAGGTATAACAGCTGGAAAAGGCACCACTTTGGCTATAAGCAGAATCATGTGTGATCACACAATGCTTCCTGCAGTCTGTCCTGACTACCATGCAAGTATAATCTCTTATTTTTAGGATTAACAGTGTAGGACTGTTACTGCTTGTTAAGGACTGTCCTGAGCCTATCTAACCAATATAAACACAGCCAAATATTCAGGAGTTTCAGGAGTTGTCTTATTAGGTATGCACTAGTTTCACATATTTTCTTCTTCATTCAGAGATATTTCAATAAACATTTTACTTTAATTCAGGTTGAGTGTAAATACTGCACTATCATTTTCTTTACAGTCCATTTAGCCACAAACATCTTTGTACACATATTAAAAACTAAACAGAATTTTCTTTAATTAAAGACCTTGCCCTCATGCAGACTAACATTTAAATAAATTCTTTGGTAGAATTTTCTTCAGCACTTTTATTTTCTATTGTGCTGCACAAAAAAAAACCCCACAAACAAACAAACCCACACCACCAAACAAAAAAACACCCAACCCAAAACTGGTATATAAATACATCAGCAATCTCCATCTGGATTCACTATTTCATTGACCAGAAATTTATGAAATGGTTTTACAAAAACTTTCTCCAAATTAGAGCATATACTTGGCACTGGAATAAATGTCATGGGTTATTTTACTTACAGATGAAACTGAGAATGCTACATGGCAGTTTGAACTTCGAAATAATTTGTGTCACTTGTATTGTCTTAATTTTTCCATGCTGACAATGCATTTATAGGGCTTATGTGATGGGAGTGAATCTTTACTCACTGTGTGGTGCCCTGGCATGCAAAGTCATGTGAAGATTTTTCAAGTAGATGATGAACTAACATAGTCCTTACACTTGTGTTTGGTTAGGAAAATGGCCCTTCCTTTCTTGCCACTGATGATGTTTAATCACCATCAGTTTAAATAAGAGATTCTTAGCACTATTTCTCTCTCACACTTACTTAGGGTCATTATGGGGCTTTTAAAATCTATAACTCACCCAGGCTGCAAAAGACCCATGTAAAGAAAAACTTTAAATAAGACCTGTTTCATAACACAACCAGTATTCCTCAAAACACTTAACAGAAAGCCAGCCCAAAATTATAAGCTCTTCTCCTTCTCCTGATCTCTGTGTTTTCCATGACTGGTTACAAAAGGGAAGACCAAGAACACAGAGTCATTCCCTCTCAGTAAGCCAGCACTATCATGTATGCTCCTCCCTAACACCCATTTCATTATGAACACTGCAATTTGTCATTTAATGTGATTTTCAGAGGAAAGTTTGGAATGCTGTTAAGTGACTTTTTATAACAATTCCCTATTTATCCCAGAAAAAAAAGTGTGTTTAGGTGGAGGTAGGGAGCTGGTAAAAAATATTCTCTAAATAAAATGTTTGGTTAGAAAATGAAAATATTTCAATTCTGATGGGCTGCTACTGCTTATTGCTGGAATTGTACTTTGGCTGTGTTTCATCTCTGTTCCCCATAGGCTCATCTCTTTGTCTTGAACTTTTCTTAACAGAAACATTTTTTTTATTAAAAAGTCTGTTTTTCTAAACAGGTCCCAAGGCTTGGTGCTTGTGATAAGAGGTAGAAAAGAACAGAGAGATTTCTAATTGCCTGCTTTGCACAGGGAATATCTGCTTATCATTTATGTAATATTAATACTAGATATTATTAATAATACTATCATTAATGTAATGTCTAATTTATGTGTAAATATTTCCTCATATAACATACATAAAATATGTATGTTTATTTTTATACATATAAACTTCATTATATGTAAAATGTGCAATGATATATTATTTTTTATATTAGTTTAATTAACATGTATATTATGTATTTATGCAGCTGCACCTGCAATTTGGCCTTCCTCTGAGAGAAGTGGAGACCATTAGTGTTTTATAAACTGGGATATAATTTTCTGAAACCTCACAAAAGGCAAGACAGGTTTCTTTTTTCCATCTTCTTTCTTCAGATGATAATTAGCTATCTAAAAAAGAAAACATGCAAAAAAATTATCAACCAATTTAAATATTAGATATTATAAGTCAGAAAAGCCACAAGCATTTAAAAAGTATCTAGTTGTTAAAAATCCCCAGAGACAGATATACTGCTTGTTGATGTTTACCCAGTTTAAGAGTTATTTGCAATGCATAAACACAGTTCTTTTATTGTGTAAAAAAGAGACCATGACCAGCCAGCCACAGTTCTCTAAGGATGACAGCTTTTGGTGGACTGATTTTACATGAGAGCTCATAAAACCTCCACCCAAGAACAGGCCAGTTCTAACTTCATTTTCTAGTGCCTCTAACTGCTGTGCCCAGAAGCAGACCTGAAAGGAGAAATCAATGCTTCTGGCTCCAGTGCCTTCTTCATCAGGAGTCACCCCTGGAAAACTCCCAGAAAAGCCACAAAAGCTTGCAGCTGTGGTGGCTGGGCTTTGTGAGGTGAAGTTTTGTCAAAATCACCCAACAGCCAAGAAAGTTCTGTCAGAAGTTTCTTGGACCATTCTTCAAGCACTGCACTTCTTGGAAGATATTCTTTTGAAGATCCATTTTGCACAGCAGTTCTACAGAGGGTGAACCAGTGCTGCTGCAGCAGGACTGTGTGTAGCCAAATCTACTGCATCAGCTAGCTCAGTGTGTTACATCAGGAGCACTGTTGTCTGAACCATAAGACCACCAACAAATGGCAGGGCTGTATCATGGCAGTCCTAATGTAGATTAGCATACACTGATCTGAAAATCATCAACCATCTTGACCCAGGTTTAAATTTTTCTTGTGCCAGATGTAAATCCTATGAGAATTACATCAGTTACAATGAAGTGTAAGCAGCTCCATATGTTTTTTGTTGTTTTTTTTTTTTCTGGTTAAACATATGCTAAGGCTGTAAATCAAACCTAGGGAGTCTTAGAATATGTTAGCATATTCATTATCACTCAGAAGCTAGTTAAAAATAAACACCAACTAGGTAACTGTATTTCTAGTCATAGATAAAAGTTCTCATGAAATAAATGTAAAAATGGCAAAACCACAGCACTTGTATAATTCAGTATCATTCTGCAAGACAAACCAAAGCATGATTAAATGCAGTTATGTAAAGAACAAGGTTGAAAAGACTTTCATTTTGTTTTCTTTATGACTATATCCGTCCATTTCCTTCTCAGATACAGGCTGTGTTTGCACTTCAGGCTGTTTCACATTTTTCTCTAGCAAGCCTGCTTAGCTACACTGTCTGTTCTTTGCCACCGTATATTTGGGCTTTTTATTCTCTTACCTACTATAGAAATACAAGAAAGCATGAAGATACTTTACCTCCACTGGGAGTGGAATATTTACACTTACAGATACAGGAATGTAGAGTAAAGATATGAAGCTGAAAAGCTGCAGCAGGTTCAAAGCTCAAACATCTGACCTATTAATTTCAGCTAAATGTTGACAAGCCCTGGATTGCCCCAGGGGTCTGCTGCTTAGTTCAAGAGCAACAGGCGGTGCTAAATGGATGCTGAATAGACTCCTACAGAATCCAATGCAAGTGCTTCCCTTATTTGAGGAATCATAAAGAAAAACAGCACAGACCACATCATGTTAGTTATCTGGAACATACATTCAGTTGGATGACATTAATAGGAAAGATGCAGTCCATGGGCATCTTCACTAAACCTGATCCTTTCTTAGTCTAACACTAAACTCTGAAAAAGCACATTCCAAGATTTTCACAAACAAAATAAATATTTAAGTTTCCAAATTTACATGAGAATGAATGTTGCTGCTTAATAAAAACATTCTTTCTATTCAGCAAAAGAGGCTGAGGCTCAAGTCCCACCTGGCAAAGACTGGATACGATAATTCTCAGACCTAGGAAGAGGCTCACTTAATGGATCCTAGCTCCTATCAAACTTTTATTTCAGACCTCTTTGTTATAAGTCAAAGCTGTCCACTTACAAACATTCGTATGACTGAGATTTAGATCCAAACTTTTAGGCATACTGCTCAGAAGTGGTAAAGTTTGGACAACCCCTAAAATTTGGGGTAATCCTTCCTGATTCTTTTGAATATGACCACAGATATAAATTAGATGTTGACAGTTCTCCACCCTGGAAATTAGCAAGGTTTGAAAGTACAGTCATTTACTTAAAATAAAACAAAACTAAGCTAAATCCCAAAATGTTACCTTTTTTTGTGGCTTCATGTGATGTTCACTATCACTGGTGTCCTCCTGCCAGATGATCCTACTTGCGCTATACTTTGAAAATGTGTGTGAGTTTAAATGACTAAATGCCTTGCTAAAATAATGAGGGAATAAATTAACACATCAGATGCCCTAATTAGCGTAAAAGCCAGATACAGTTCTCAGAGGGGTAGTCTTCTTTGCATTAAACTTATGTTCATGGTAGAGTCAGGACTAGACTAGAAATCTTAGTGCAATCAGACTTAAACAGATAGTATTTAGAACAGGATGGGGAAAGATATCTTCTCTGACATTACCAATGGCATATAAATGAGAGCAGTTAAGGACAGCAATGGATCAGTTCTGATCGAATTCCTTGCAAATGAAGCTCCACATCAGCATAGCCCCATGCTTTTAGTGAGTCTCTGTGAAGATGCATGTGTCAGTCTATGTATCTTGGATTTTAAAATAAAATAAGAAAATGACTAAAGGTGAATCCTGTCTGGCTCTGAAATACCATTTGAATTTGAAAAGAAGGAAAACAGTTAAGTTCTCTGTGGGGGTGAGCATCAGTAAAGCTTTCAGACTCTTGACAGCTACAGGGATCTTCAAATGTTTAAGCAAGTTGAAAGTACTTGCAGAAACCCTGAATAATCAGGAAAGCAACTTTAAAGAGGCAAACTTCAGGGAACACAAAGGGATTTTTTTTCCTTTACTGAGGGGGTATTCTACTTTAGGAGGACAGTTGTAATTGTTAAGGTAATTTGTTGAGATGATTTTTACTGTCTTTTTTTCCTTCAGTTATAATTAGAGGTGAGTTAAGATGGAAAATATTCATAAATTGACTCCAAGTTTTGCTCCTGCCTTGGTTCTTCAAAGCCAGTCAAGAAGTTGGATGAACCGATTAGAAATATTTGTTAATACGCTGAAATGTACAGCTGCTTCAAGTAAATGGAAAGATGCTAAAGCAGGTAACTCCAATGATATGTAACAGTGAGATAAACATGAATCTTTATCAAGTCGACTATACCATGCAACAAAACCTAGTTTTCTAATGGATAAGTTGTTGGGTTTTTTTCCTTCTGGACATCAACATATTTTAAAAAGCTGAAAAGGAAAGTGTATTTTCAGAAAGCAGTAAGTTCATTGTGCTCATGTTTTAATCATGTATTTGATTTGTGTGTCCAGGTTTTGGTAGCAAGGTGCTACAGGTATGGCTTCTGTGAGAAGCTGCCCCTATGTCTGTGTCCTCGTTTAAGTGAGAACAGAAGTAATTCTATTCTGTGATTTTACTTTTCAGCTTAATTCTAACTAACTGCACTGTCTGAAGTTAGCAGCCTGTTTTCACAGACAGTGTCTGCTGCTGGCAGTGATAACACCCCATGGTTAGAGTTACTACCAAGGATGGTGTGCAGACCAAAACCACTGCTGGATCTTGCGTACCACATTCGGGGGGTGCAGGAAAGTGAAAGGCCTCACCTTCAGGTAGGACTGGACAGGGTAGGTGACCCCAAACTGACCAACGAGGTGTTCCAGCCCATATATGTCATATTCGGTATAAAGCTGAGGGATCTGAAGGGTCTATAGGTTTTGGTTTTGTTTGCTTGCTTGCTTGCTAGTTTTGTTTGTTTGCTTGCTTGCTCGCTCACCCTCTCTCTGGGGGCTCCCAGGCTCTTGTCCCCTCTTGGGCTGCTTTGCCAGCTTTGCTCAGCTTGGCTCAGGTCCTCTTTCGGCTCCTTCCTTGGAGCATCCAAGGAGGACTCTGTCCATTCTGCCTTTGATCCCAGTCGGTGTGTTCCTGAATCTGGTACCAGAATCCAGCTCCTGAACACAGCTCCCGTCTGCTGCTGGGCCCAGTCTGGGACTCCCTCAGTGCCTGCTCCACAGCATCAGTGGTGACAGTGATGTAATTACCATCAGGGGGGTTGGGTTCAATACTGGTTTTGTATATATTTGTACATATTCTATTTTTATTGTTATTATCATGATTAAAGCTGTTCTAGTTTCCTCTTCTAATCACTAAGTCTCCCTTATTCCCTTTCTCTTCCCCTTTGGGGAGGGAGGGGGGTTAACAGAGAGCATCTGTTATTGGTCTAAGGGACTGCCCTACCCTAAACTGTGACAGTCCAACAGAACCAATGCCAGCAGGCTCCAAGACGGACCTTCCACTAAGCAAGGATGAGCCTATTGGTGATGGTAATAATTCCTCTGTGATAAGATATTTAAGAAGGAGGATAAAATAACTTGCTGCATGACAGTAACTGCAGCTAGAGAGAGGAGTGGGAATATGTGAGAGAAACAACTCTGCAGACACCAAGGTCAGTGAAGAAGGAGGGGGCAGAGGTGCTCCAGGCACTGGAGCAGAGAGATTCCCTCTCAGCCTGTGTTGGAGACAGCTTAGGTAGGCTGTCCCCCTGCAGTTCATGGAGGTTAATGGTGTGTCAGATACCCACCTGCAGCCCATGGAGGAACCCACACCAGAGCATGTGGATGCCCAAAGGAGGTTGTGACCTGTGAAGCCCATGCTTGAGCAGGCTCCTGGGAGGACCTGTGGGGGATCCATGCTGGAGCAGTCTGTTCCTGCAGGATGACACCTCATGGCAGGGACCCACACTGGAGAATTTCATGAAGAACTGTAACCCATGGGAAGGACTCATGTTGGAATAGTTCATGAAGGACTGTCTCCTGTACTAAGGACCCCACACTGTAGCTGGAGAAGAGTGTGAGGAGGAAGAAGCTGCAGAGATAATGTGTGATGAACTGACCACAGCCTCTATGCCCTATATCTGTGCCTCTGCAGGGGAGTAGAGAAAATCAGGAATAAAGTTAAGCCCAAGAAGAATGGAGGAGTGGGGGGAAAGTGTTTTTAAGACTTGGTTTTATTTCTTTTTATCCTAATCTAATTTGATTGATAATAAGTTAGTTTCATTTTTTCCCCAAGTCAAGTCTGTTTTACTCTTGATAGTAATTGATGAGTGATGTCTCCCTGTCCTTATCTTGATCCATGAGCTTCTTGTTATATTTTTCTCTCCTCTGCCCAGCTGAGGAGGAGAAGTGATGAGAGCAACTTTGATGGGCACCTGGTGTCCAGACAGGGTCAACCCACAACAAATTAGAATAGAAGAAATGTGTGAAATAATCAGTGATAAACTGCCAACAGTAGCTGTAATGGTACTACTGTGTCATGATCATGCCAGCAAAAATAGTAAGTTAGATTATGTAAGTTTCTTACATTATAAAGTAAGGTGAATTTTTTTTTTTTTTTTTTATGCTGCTGAGAGATTTTAGGACTCTGTCTACCCCATGAAATACTGGGCAGTGAATTGAGCAGCTGATTTAGGGCAGTGGGCAATGGTGGCTCCCTCCTTTGCCAATACAAAGGAGCAGCCCTAAGGGGTAATTAAGACACTACATAGAATTAATCACTTTTCTCTTTCTTTACTGAGGTTAGAAAGAGCAAAAACACTTCTAAGTTGGATCCTCAGCCTAATAGTACATTAGCTGCAGAGAGCTATGTACATTAGTCAGGAGCAGTCACAAAACCACTTGGAATAGTCCAGCCAAGCAGCTGGCACAGCAAGATGCTAGGAAAGTACAGTGACTATCATTAAAGAAAAAGCTCCTGCCTTGATTGGATATGCTGCTATTGCAAATCTACTGTTCCCCTATTTCAATATACAACACGCTGTTATGAGGTAATGACCCAGAGTACAATTCCCCTCTCCAATAAACTGTAGATGACTGAAGACATCCAAAGCCAGTCAATGTTTTCCTACTGATTTCAGTGGACTTTAGATCATACCCATAAAATCAATTCTAAATCCTCGTCTAACCAGCAATGGGGTACAGTAAATACATGACTGATTTTATTGCACACAAAAATGTAAGCGGGAACTCTTCTCCCTCAGAATCCAACTTGTTTACATGATCAGTCTTAAATACCAGTCTTTGCTCATGTTCTGTTTAATGTTACCCAACTATAAAATCATAACTGACACTTTTCTTCAAAAGAGGTGTTAGGTCTGGTACCTCAACCACCTCCAAATTTGGATAATAACCTTCTGCCCCTACAGTTTAAACAAGATACACCATTTGTCTTCATTATCTGCCCTAAAATTGCTGTTCCAATTTGTGATGCTTTACTGCAATAGCTACTGCATTTCACTACAGAGGTGGCTGCTTTAAGTGGTAGGTGAGCTGATTTTAGAAAGATTGCATAAAATATTTTGTGATCCTTTGAAGTGAGCAGTGCTCAGAATTATTTTTTATTTTTACAAACCTTATGAGTATGCCAGGATAGTCACATGAAATATGCTACTTGGCAGGTTTTATTTTTAAAGATTACCATATGGTATATGTTCATCACCCAAGCTATCTCATAGAATAATTCCATATGAGAGTTTGATGTTAATTTTATTTGGGGCTGTACTGAGATCATCATGCCAGGTTAATTAAAGCACTACAAAGAATCCTACACAATGAACTGATGCTAAAAGAGAAGGAAGTGTCAGTTTTCAGTGAATAAAATAGCAGTGCTAGAAGGTAATTACCTCTTTTTGGTAGCAGAAAGAAATTAAGAATATTGCAGATCTCTGTAAAAACAAAGCAAAACAAAACCACAAAAAGTAAACCCCACCAACAAAAAGCTGTCCAGGACTCATAACAAAGATTAACAACTTGGGTAAATTTACTTCTAACTTGGCAGCACTGAATATAACATTCAGAACATTGTCATATAACACGTCTGTCATAAGGAACAGTGTACATGAGTGAATAGGGATGGAAGTACATTTCAATCTGTGTGTACCATTCTTTAACTTATGAGCATGTCACTAATGACTTGAAATGTAAAGTGCTTTCTCCTTTATGGGTGTGACACAATCAGTTCAAATAATGCACTTAGAAGATGAAACTTATCTTTACTTTAAATGTGTTTGTGACAGCATTCCTGAACAAAAGTCCTCTCCACAGTACTAGATTTGGCTTTTAATGTAATTCAGTGGATTTAACGAATCATTAGAGTGATTCAGTTTTATACCTGTGCAATTCCATAAATTTTGATTCAGGCACGTTCATGGTAGCTCTAGGTATGAGTAAAATGTCACAACAGAAGACTATCACAACTACAGGAGAAAAGGAAATATTTTTTGTGCCCTTCTATTTTTCTTAAAGTGAAATATACTTTGTCCTGATCAGAAAGAAACATAGTATCTTAAAGTACTAAAACAAACAAAAAATATTCTGTAAAAGCAAAATCTTTTCAAATCAAGAAAAAACACTGATGTTTCATTTTGACTGTTTCAGCTACTTTTAGTGATGATGAATCTGTATTTCACAGATCATCATATTCTGAATCAGTATATGGGCATTTTTTCATTGAAAAGAAGACTACCCTGAATATTCATACCTTCTACAGCTAATGACACCTGTGTGCATGCTTCTACACAGAATGATGTGCTGCAGATCTGTTGCATTTGTTACAAATGAGAACCAGAAAATTCTGGAAAACTGAAAATGTTATCTCTAGGACGGCAGGGTTAACTTAAAAGGCAGTGTAATCAGCCTGCACTATCATAGTTCATGCTGCTCATGGAAGAACCAACATTTCCTATAGGAAAACATGAAACTCAGCAAATACTATCTACTGCTATAGCATCTCCCATAATGGAAAGGACAGTTCCTAGCCTGGAGAGTACCATGAGAAGAGGAATTTGGGAATCTGCTGGTCCTTATAACACCTCTTTCCTTTTCTGCTTCCATCAGCAATTTTGATGATTTGGGCAATAGAATTCACATTATATGGTGTTCTACATTAAAAAGTAAAATACATCACTCCTATACAATCCTTAATAGGCTGTGCAATCCTCTGGCTTTTATACCACATCAAAAGTTTCAAGGTACAAACAGCAACAGTGCTGCCAGAATTGGAGACTGCGCACAGCAAGGCAAGCCTGCCACCAGCCCTGATCATACCTAAATGCCTTGGATCAGCAACTGGGGGATCAGTATAGGGCTGCAGACATCAGGAAAGCATGGATCAAGTGTTTCTGGATCGCAACTTGATGGACCCCTAATACTCCAGAAAGCACAGTGTCCACAGTGAAAACATCTTCATCCTTAGGTTTTCAAAGAACAAAGTATACTGCTGTGTACTTTTACACCTTGATTTGCAGGCAGCTCAAGGGATTCAGGTAAAAAGTGTTCAGTCTAATATGACAGTGCAAAGCTACACATGCAGCAAAAATGAGCCACTTCTTTTTCTTTAAACACTACTTCCTTTATGACATGCTGTGATAGACGGAAAACAACAACAACAACAACAACAACAAAAAACACCCAAACAAAACAGAAATTGCAGTGATATTTTGAAGTATTCCTTTCCAAATCCCATTTTTCTTTATGTGTTTTGAAAATGTATCTCTTGCTTTCCTTACCAATCTTGCTAAAAGTATGTCTAGGGCATAGCACCTGCCCTAAGCCCCTGTGAGGTGTAGGAGACTGAAAATTTGATCTTACATTTTTAAAAGTAACAAAGATATTTTTTATTAATGAAACAGAAAGGCAACTGATGCTTTTCAAAGTTAAGCCTGACCTTTTCTGTAATATAAACAATCATCTTTAATGTGTACAATGTACATTCTTGGCCTTAAAAGAATAGTATAATTGTATTTAACTTTGTTTTCTCAAGAGTAAGTACAGAAATTTAATTTAACATTTGCTTTACTGTTAAATAAAGGTCTAAATGCACAACACACAAGAGAGAAAATGGTGAATGATATTTTCTGGGAAGTTTTATAACCTTGTACTATGGTCTGCACATAAAAATGCTTGGAGAATTAATGTCAAGTCATCAGAATTCTTTCCAGGTTTCAATTTGTCATCTTAGATCCTTTCAAACTTATATCCAGGTATTCACCCTGTAACAGCACTCCCATGAAAAATTTGCCAACCAAAGAGAAAAAACAGTCTTTCTTATAACACACTCACAACTCACAGCTGAATTAATAGTGTCAATCATGGTCCGAATGGAGCTCTGTTTAACATTTTCTGCAGTGATTTAGACCTACATGTGCTGCAAGCTTGAGGCTTACTCTGGAACAGTAGTCTCAGTGTCAGATGGTGTGTTTATTTTTGACCCATATTGGGCCACATCATTATGTGTTCATTTTGCATCAAACTTGGCAGACATTGTTTGCAAAGGTCTACCACTTTGTTCCAACTGGCCTCTCTGGGCATTTTATGCAGATCTGGCCAAGGTTGTGGGTTTGAGTGTGCACTATGTAGTATGTAACTCTCTCAGCTAATAAGAGTGATCAGCAAACTAGCCACAAATATTCTGCCTAAACGTTAGACTTAACTGACATGCTTTGCATCAAAACAAAGCATTGCATCAGTGCATACAAACAAAGCTATGCATCAACCAATTGCATTAATGGGATGACCTTTAACAAGGCTAGACGTTGGACTCTGCACGTAGAATGGAGTAACACTGTGCACATGTATAAATTGGAAGAGAAGTGGAGAGCAGCCCTGTAGAAAGGGACTGAGGGTCTGGTCAACAGCATGATCAGTATGAGTCAGCCATGTGTCCTGACAGCCAAGAGGTTCAAGCACATCCTGGGGTGCATCAAACAAACTAGCTGGTGAAAAGAGGTGTTTGTTGCACTGTATTCAGGGTTGGTAAGACCTCACCTGAAGTGGTGTGTGCAGTTCTGGGCTCTACAGTTTAAGAAGGATGTTCAGGTACTCAAATGCATCCAGAGAAGGCCAACAAAGAACTGGAAGGGATGGACTATGAGGAGCAGCTAAGGACTTTGGTCTTGCCTTGTTTGGAAAAAAAGGAAACTGAGGGAAAACTACATTGTTCTCTACAGTTTCTTTAGGAATGAAGATGGAGAGGGAGGTGTTGCTCCCTGGTATCCAGTGATAGGATGTGTGGGAATGGCTCAAAGCTGCATCAGAAGGGGTTTAGACTACATTTGGAAGCATTTTTTTTCCCAAAATGGTGGTCAAATACTGCAACAATGGTTTCCTAAAGAGGTAGTCAGTGGCCCCAGCCTGTCAGTGTTTAAAAGGCATTTGGACAGTGCCCTTAATAACATGCTTTAGTTTTTGCTTAGCTGTGAACTGGTCAGGAAGTTGGACTAGATGATCATTGTGAGTCCCTTCCAACTGAGACATTCTACTTCTATTTTATTCAGCTAAAGAGCTGTTAGACAACTAGGACTTTAAGCTCTCAGTTCTGTATTCACAATCAAAACCAACTGAGTAACTAAGAGCTTTGGTGTGGGAAAGATGATTAGAACTAACTTTGTAGTGTAAACTGACAGTATTATACCCATGATACCAGCAAGTGCATAAAGATACAGTATGATGCATTGGGTTTGGCTGAAAAGCCACTTTAGGAAGGTCTCACCTGCTGATCTTTGCATGTGCATTCCTGCCTTCCATGCATTCAGATGAAGTGTGGACAGCATGAGCTGAGGGCTGGAAAGGGGCAGGCAAGCTTGCTAGAATGACACCAGTGCCAAAAGCCAAGCATCTTACTCAGCTATAAGATGTATGCTATTAGTATATTTTGAAAGCAGAGTATCTTATTTCACTCAAGGAGATTTCTAAATATTATTAAATATGTATTGTGGTGTTTCATGTGGAGTACTCCACATGTCCTATTGCTGTAAATTCTAGGTGACTTTGAATGTCCACACACACATTCCTGAGTTTGTGAGACCCCCAAAAAATGACAGAACATAATGTAATACAAATATTTGAATACATATGTTATTCTTCATATTCCTACTTGTTTTCTTTTGAGTGGCAGGTATCCAGTCACTCTTGTTCATAGCTCCTCAGACAATAAAGTAGAACAAGAATCTATGAATCTTTTTTTTTTTCCTAACTTCCAAAGAGTTCTAAGCTGTTAAAAACCATCTATTATCTATTGTTTTCATGGCTGCTGTTTTCTAACAATCTCACTGTAGTAAACTACATATAATAATTGAGGGCTGTATAAGTACTACAAGCTTGCTTGGTCACAATAACAGGCATGGTGAACACAGTCGCAGAACTTGCTGAATATGTCTTGTATGTCTTGAGAGCTGGCTGTCAGTCATGTCTGCTACTTAAGTAGGACAAAGATTTTTAACCAAGACTCTGCCTACAATCTTGCTTAGAAAAAGTCCTCAAAAAAATTCATACTAAATGTCACTGTTCTACAGTGATAAATCCTCATTACTGCAGCCTCAGTCTAATGACAGACTTCTCTGATCTCAATTATTTTCTCCAACTCCAGTGCTCCTTAAATGCATTTTGTTGTGGCTACATATGTGACTTTTATTAATGTTGATGGCAACATGGATAGCTAATGTTTCATACTGGGGACTGCAGAATACAGCTTTTTGTAACACCTGTGCATAAAGCCACCAGAAGCTTATTTTCCATCAACTTATTTAATTACTAATTATTTTAGAATGAAGTTACAAAATATGAGGACAAATTCCAGCTATAAAACAATGACATAAAATCACCCTTGGTGTTGACAAAATGGAAAACAAGGTCTATTTCCTTAAAAAAAATTTTTAATTCAAGCTCAGCTGGTGGGTACTGAAGCAGGAAAATCCCATCTTAGAAGCCAGATATTGTTTTGATGATAAGGTTTTGCAATTTCCCTACCTTTTTATAACATCTTTTATACACATCAGTAGAAGTTCTGAGTTTTCTCTTAACATCAGCAAGTATATCAAAACTCTTTTTTAGACTGCAACTAGCTTTTCAAAACTGGGTTTTGTTTCATTCAAAAACCCAAGTTCAAATAAACTAATTTGGTTAATGTTCATCAGCTAGTTTGAAGCACAAAACACTAAAGAAGGTCTGACATATTTCATTATAAAACATTGATACTTTTTACCTCAGAGCAGTTGAACTTTTTGGAGCTTTGGTTTTATATTAAAGGAGTAAAAGCAACCATAAATAAATTAAAATAATATTTTAAATAAATTGTATTTGATCAGAAAATGAATGAAACCATTTGAACATCCAAATTAATGATCTTTTTCTTGCTTGATCCATTGTTGAAAATATTTTAGGTATATATACATGTGTTTGTGTGAATCATCAAATTTTCCACATATTTCTATGTATATATTTATTGACAAGTGATTGTGCTGTTGCCAGGGCTGTATATCTCTATAAATGAAGCTATACTTGTGTGGAATTGTAATCATCTTTATAGACCAACTAATACAGCTGGTAGGAAACAAACGAGTTTGCAGGCTTACAAGCTCTGCTCTATATATGGAACAGACATGGCAACCTCAGGCTAAATACTGCCAACAAGTGCTCTGAATTTCACTTGATTATGCTAAACAGTCAGACAATTTAAGAAAAAAATGTGATGGGCATAAGAAGAGCAGAAGGTCAGGTTAGCAAAAGGGGAGATGATAGGGTTGCTTACCCCCATGGGATAAGCAGAAATGGTGAAAGGGATAATTATCAGCTTGAACTGAGATATTCAAGTGCTATTTTTTACTTCAGTTAGATAATGAGGGAATTGAATACCTTTTATTTTCATGATAGCTAAAACAATGGAAGGAACAGCTAAAGGCATTAACCATCACATAAAATCCTAGTGTAGAGCTGAGGAACAGGATGATTCAAATTCTTTGGGCAGAAGTGTCTGGTAACCAGTGTCCGATTTCCTTTGTCTTGAGACCCAAACCCCAGCACCTCACTAATGCTAAGCACTATCTGCAGGCAGCACACTGAACTGGATTGGATTTCATGACATGAGGACATCAGTGGAAGCACAGGATTATATAGGCCTATTCATGAGGATGATTTGCTTTTGTCCTTGTCCAGTTTATCAATTCATGGCATTTTCCCCTGCCCCCTCAAACAGTCTTACCACACCATTGCCAGTACTGCACATGCCATGATATGTAAAGCAGTGATAATTTTAATGAAGAAATATTTAATTTCAAATTTATTAGCACTTGGTTGTATTTCGCTTGTAAGGTGCTTATATTGTGCAAAAAGAATGGCCTACTATTTCACTGGAGTACTCTGAGACATTTCAGTCTTTAAGTCTAGAAATTAATTTCAGGCTCCTTTGAAGGGCAAGGTATAAATGTGTTTGATAGATTCATTATTTACAATGCTACATCAAGCAGCAGATGTATTTGGTCCAGAAAATGTAGTCACCAGTAATTCATTCACTCTTGGTTGTGTAAAAACATTAGGTGGAGAATGAAATGAGAATAATGTTTCTTCACATAACACAGAGAGGAAGAGCAGTTTAGACATAACTCTACCCCAAGGAAACACTTCCTTTTTCCAACAGATCTAAGTTTAAATATTTAATACTGAAGTATTATGCAGTATAAAGCTGATAAGGAAAGATATTGTGTTACAGAAAATATTTCTTTCATCTCAGCACAGAAAGGGTTAATGCTCACTTAATAAGGTATGTGCAAGCAATGGAGAGGGAAGTGCCTGCATTGCATACAGCTGAGTAGGCTGCATGAGGCTACAAGGATATACCTGTAGAAACAGAGGTGAGGTAGATACACAGAGTGAAAAGAGCTGACACAGTTCCCTGCTTTGTTAAAGACTTCATGTGTGAGTTTGTTAGGACTCATTCATACACCTCACAGCAACGCTTACATTTTAGATACCATTCTGCTAGTCTGGGGGAGTCTTCCTATAAAATGACAAGAAAAAATTATTCACCTAAAGAATGGGATACAGTGATGCCAGCATGCTGGAAAAAAAGCCTAAAACTATCCACAGCCATTCCCTGTACATCATAAGGCTGATATATCAAAGTACAGTAAAGGATGCTATGAAGACTAGAGGAATTTGAGCAGCTAAAATAAGCAGCAATCATCATCAAGCACAGTCTTAATGGTTCTTATTGTTCCTCTTTGGATCCTGTCAAGTAGAAGGTGCAAGAGTGTTGGAGCAGAAGGAGAATACAGCATCAGTTCAGTGACTGGCAGTCATCTCACTGTCGAATGGACACTGAACAATACACACATATATGCACCAATACATATGTATGTATATATACATGGGGAAGACTTCTTCATGGAGTTCAGTTGTGTGGTGACTGTGATCTCCAAACCACAACTTGATCCACAGATAGACTGTCCACTCAGTCACCTCACTAAAACAAGTACAATGAAGGAGAAATGCTTGATTCAGAAAAAAGCTTTTAACTGTAAACCTAAGCCCCTTCCCTGTTCTACATATATTCTTATTTTGAAGCCTGGGGGAAGTGCTATTTTCAGCATGGACATTTTAATCCTAAAGCAGGATTCAAAAAACAAACTAAAAAGCTTACATTTTCCTCATTTTTTCACAGTCTTCTTTAACATAACTGTTTCCCATCTGTGGCTTTTTCCCTTGAAAAGATGAGTTTTGCCCAGTACTTACACATGCATTTTAAAACATAGTTGGGTAACAAAAAGGATGCTTTTTTTTTTTTCCCAAAGACTTCTGCTTATGCTTTGGAGTAACTTTCATTTTCCTTAACTTGTTTTTCTTATTCATCCTTTTACCCCACATGCTCATTGGTAAAGTTCTAGCTCTTTCATTTTTATTTTCTAGGCTCAGATTTTCATCAGCAAAAGAGAAAAGATTTGTGTTATGTCTTGATTTAATTTACCATTTCAGTAAATTTTTTCTGACAATGTTCATACTGTAGTTAGTGTGTGTACCAATGATAACAGTTGCATTGATTACTTTACTGACAAGTAATATAAAAAGGAAGGAAATGAACTGCAATGCTTTCTCAAGGAATGAGATTTTTTTTTTTCTGTATTATAAATATAAAGGGAAAGGCAGAATGAAATAAGCTGCAGCAATAAAGAGGAAAATTAATTCCCAGCTTTTACAGATGGCTGCAGCTGTATTACTTAGCATGCATGTCAGCTGTAGGAGAATGTTTAAAAAAAAGAGATTCAGCTCTACAGTAACAAATCACACAGATTTCCAAATGGAACAAATTCAGCAGTGGAGTAAAGCACTGAAGTCAGAGGAGTTACAAAACTAATAAATCTAGAATCTTATGCTTTGAGCTTTTTAATACTTGTCCTAAAAGGTAACTGAAGGGGATACTTGCTGTCTACTATGTTGCTATTACAGGTTATCAGTAATGTATTAAAATGAATGCTAAAGCAAGACAAAATGATCTCCTTTCATTTTTATGTATTGCTCTAGATATAAGAGTACCTCATGACATTTCAATAAGAAGAAACTCACACTGGTTTTAATAGACTTTGTTATCTATATTCATTGCAATACTTGTTTATTTCCATCCATAGGGAATGCGGATTATGGTACTAGATTGAGCACAAGCTTAAAAATAAAGAAGTTAAAGAAGCTTCTCGATAACTTAGGTTTTGAAGTCTACTTTTCTAAGAAGAATTTTCTAACTCCAATAAGACACTTTATTGAGCCTAAGTTTCAAGAGTTGCATCTGCACCATAACCATTCTCTGCAGAATTGAGAGTCACTGCAATGAGATGCTCTGATCACCAAACCTAGACTGCTATTGTGTGATCCCTTGCCAAGTTTCCATCAAATCAAATTAGACTGCAGGAGGGTTAGTGACCACATAGGTTTCATCCTCAAATTACTGAGAGAAACCATTTCAAAACAGAATAAGGTATGAATGGAGCTGGTATTTCATTCACCATATATACCTCAAGCCTGCAGGAGATTTACTTTAGATTGATTTTTCATCATCCATATTGGGACAATTAATGTATTTAAGTTAAACTTGTGGCACAATTTTTGAGAATTGTCAGTCAAAAGAGAAGTGATCAGAAATGAGAATAGCTATATTGCAGAACTGGTGTTGGGGTACTCTCCTCCCAAATGCACTTGCTTTGGAAGGTGCCTCCTGTTTTAGGGGACACTGACCTAGCTGGCCTCTTTCCTTGCTCAAGACAGAAGACTTCTCCCACAACTCCTGCCCAAGTGCAACTCTTTTGGTGCTTCTTGGATAGATGCTGGCCTTAACACACACACACAGCTCAGTTACTCTCACACTTGACCCAGCACTTCCACATCAGTCTCAGTAAGTGTTTGATGGTCCCTTGGCAAAGAGAAAGCCAAACAGTATGAGCACAGCTTTGTACTGGTAGGGCAAACTCTTTCCACTTACTGCTAAGTGAGCAATGTTATCAGATGAGACTCCTTGTTCTGTTGTTTCTAAGCATTCCAAATATCTATCTTAACATTTTCCAACACTCTTGAATATCTGCCATCATGCATGTACAGGCATGCACACACATACAAACATATGAATAAATAGTTATTTATAAACACATGCATAAATTACGAGGAATGAAGGGCCTTGTCAATAAAATATTAAGATCTTTATGAGCACATATGTTATTTTACTCAACACATACTTTTAATTAATGCTCAAATGTCCCATATTGAAAATATGACATGAGTTTCTTTTTTAACTATTTAATGTTCAGCGTACAAAGAGGTCTTTACATCCTGCTTAACACATTTTACCACTTAGAGCAGACACTTGAGCATTTCTGGATTACATTGTAAGCATTTTAGTCAGCTGCTCAGGAATACTGATATCAACTTCTCAGACTTGCAGTGCTCTCAACAGTTTTCCACTAGGATTCTGCCATTTTACTACTTGAATAAAAGGAGGGTGGGGAGAAGAATATTTAAAAAAAAATGGGAGAGGAAAAAGGGGAAATAATATTCTGGCAGAAGAATGGGCCTGAAGTCTGCAGCATCACATACAGCAGTTTCTGAAGCTAGTTAACATCTGCCAGTATTGTCACAGGACAAGTTTTTTTTTCCTATCTTACCTGATCACAGATTCACAGAATGTTAGGGGTGGGAACGGACCTTGAAAGATCATCTAGTCCAATCCTCCTGCTGGAGCAGGATCGCCTAGATCAGGTCACACAGGAACATGTCCAGGTGGGTTTTGAATGCCTCCAGAGAAGGAGACCCCACAGCCTCTCTGGGCAGTCTGTTCTAGTGTTCTGTTACCCTCACTGTGAATAAGTTTTTCTCATACTTATGTGGAAGCTCTTATGTTCCATCTTGCACCCACTGACCCTTGTCCTATCATTGGATGACACTAGATCACATTCCTAGAAGCACTAGAAATAAAGACAATGTCTTCAGAAGAACTTCACCACCAGACTAAAAAGGTGCAAATTATGTCCTTGGAGTCTGAACTAGTAACTTTCTGCTGTCCCTACCAACCTGAATTTTGATATGATCCTATGCTTAGGTTATTATTATGGAGTTGAACATATTGCACGGTAACGTGCTCTCCTTTTCTAAGGTAGTGCTTACACAAATACATCCACACTGTTTTTAGTTGACCCTGTCTTTCTTGATCTTGGTCCCATCACTAGTGCCTGGTTATCCCTGTCCTGCTGGTTTACCCTGGTTTCTGTCACTGGACCCTCCCTTCTTGGGAGTGGTAGAAAATCACCTGTGGTGGTGAGGACCTTGCCTGGCCATGCTGTTGTTGCTCATGGCTCCCAGCTCCTCTGCCACTGTAGGAGCATCTCATGACTGCGACATCCTGACAATAACAAGCCAAAATAGAACATATCGTCAATTTTGAAATGTGTAGGCATGAAAAAGTGAGAACACTTTGGACTCACAGCAATTAACATTTACCAATTAAAAAAGCAATTGGGGGGCGGGGGCACATTCCAAATCCCAACCTATACTTCTTGTGTTACTTAGCATTTACTATACTTGACTTTTTACATCTGCTACCTGTGAGGAATTGTGAGATTGACTTCATTAATTTTCAAAAAATCAAAGCTGTGAAACCTGTGACAGAAACCTTCCTATAGAGAAGTGCAACTAGTTTAGTCATCATGTGTCTTAAACATTCTTTCAAAGAACTGTGCATTTAGCAGATATTCCTCTTTCATTGTTTTTCAGTCTCATATTTTAGTTATTCTAAATCAATCAAGAATGTCTGAACAACTGATTAATTACCCTCATGAAGAAATATTTTGATGGCCTGCATGTTCTGGAGTGTGACATTTGGTTGAGTTAAATGTAATTGTTATAATGCAACTTCTTGTGAGGAGTTGTATTAAATTTGTGGTATAGTTTGACCATGGAGGTATCATCCACTTCATAGAATTATAGTTTCATAGAATGCTTTGGGTTGGAAGGGGCCTTTAAAGGTCATCAAGTCCAACCTCCCTGTAGTCATCAGGGACATTTTCAAATAGATCAGGTTGCTCAGAGCCATGACCTTGAATGTGTTCAGGATGGGGCTTCTACCATCTCTCCAGGCAACCTGCTCCAGTTCATCTTGTTACACCCAATAAGCATTTTTTTCAGACTGGCACTGATTAATTATATGTAATTAGAAATGATAATGGGACTACAGAAGTGGGAAATACAGTAATATGAGATTTGTTTGCTGACTGTGGTTTTTTTCCCCTTTAAATTTGAGGTAGTAAACAATGGTAGCAGCAGGTTCATTAAGGGAATCAGTACTTTTTATGGACAGTTACATACTAATTGTACAGATTGTTGGATTCAAGCAGAATTGTATCTTTTTCTTTAATCAGAAGAACAGCTGAGGACATCAATTTTAGAGGAATCACATAGTTTTATATAATCAGACATTGCAATCAACTTCAGCATACTGTCATTGCTTACATGATACAAACTATAAGAAAAACTCCTTTTTCTTTTTTAAAATTTATTTATTTTTTATTTGTTTGTCATCTGTTAGTTTCTAGCTGCCTTTCTTTTTATTTATAGTTTGAAATTAAAGCTTCGTTTTAATTGTGTATCTGTATTACAAAGAATGAAACAAGGTTCCCTATTTTACATACAAAGCCATATACTTATAAAGAAAAAAACCTAAGTGGCTGCTGTGGGTGAACTGCTGCCTTTCCTTCTCCTTACCAATACTCTGAATCTAAATGTTAAGAAAATGACCCGTTTTTCTCATTACCTCTAACTTTCTATCTGTACAAATAAGCTTAAGGCAAAGGACTTGAAGAAAAGAACAAGTTATTTACATTAAAAATATTTCCTGATTACTAAAGATAGATGGAAATTGGAATTTCAACCCTGTCATATATTCAAGTATCTCCACTCCTAGATAGGAATAAAAGTCAAAATACATTCAGGTTTTCATAGAATTAAAAAAATTTAAATACCTACTTTTAGCTGTTAAATTGCCTCTGATTAGAAAAAAAAAAAAAAAAAGTGTAAAAAATTCCCTCAGGATCTAATGTCCATCAAAAATTTGATTCTTCTTTTCCAAAAACCAAAATACAGTTTCTCAGACCTGTTCACTCTCATATGGACACAATGTGGAATAGGCAATTAAATAAAATAAATTAAGTAACTAAAAAGGAATTTAAACCAAATCATTGTGTATACAGTTCTTTGTCTAAGGAGAAAATGACAGATAGAATGGATAAGATGTGACTGAAATTAGCCGGAGTCCTTAATGCACTTCTGGATTGTGCTCTCACATGATAACAGTGGGGGACTGTAAGAATCTATTATAAAGTAAAAAAAAGTCTTTCACTTTGCATTGTTGCACTGAATTAAAACATTGTATTTGGTTTTCATTTATTATTGAGATTTCCTTTTGGCTATGTCTGAAGAAGCAAGTAATTTGATGCTAAAAGAGAAGATCAGTAGATCACAGTAGCTGGTACTCAGCATCCACACACATTACATCCACAGCATATGTGGCTGGAGAGTTTTACTGTGCACTGAATTTTATCCAGTCCTCCCCACACCAGATGTGTTCACTTTTTTTCTGAAGCTGTTTAAAGAGCAAACAGTGCTGCAGACTCCCAGAAGGTGCTAGAGCCCATCTGTGCACATCTGGAACAGAGATCTGACCTCTGGAAAGTCTACCTTTTGGTCAGATGTAACTGTTTGCAAGTTGAAAGCTGTAGGTCAAGTGCTCATGATCTCACTTATAACAATGTATCACAAGCCTAAAATTCATGTACTACAGTGGTTTGTATAGAGGAGGTACATAGCACCACATACTAATCCAGAGAGAGACTCTAGATAACACAGTAACCCTCCAGCAGCTATCTGATCACATGTAAACTACTAAACTTCAGCAAAGCATAATGTTTCATATGAAATATGTCATAAAATAGTTCTACTTAATTTTTTAATGAGAAATTACAGAGGTCAAAAAATAACACTTTCAAAAGATAGCATTTTAGGAAAGATAGTGGGTGTGAGTTCTAAAATGATGGTCTTTAGATTAGATATTGCTATTTTTGAAAGAGATCTTGGAGCTCAGTAGCACTAAGACAAACAGGATGGTAAAGGAACAACAGATGTTTATCTTAGATCAGATACCAACATTTTAGATAGCTAAAATATACTATGATTAATAATATTTGCTAGTAAATGCACAAAACTGAAATCCAGAAGTTTGCTCAGTTATTAACTAAACCTTCAGGAGTTAGAAAAGTACTGCCTTTTAACCATAAAGTTTGACATACTTGTATTTTCTCTCCTAAATGAAGCATGGTCAGTGGCCAAGCTTGACCCCAGGACTTCTGACCATCCATGCTGCTTCACTGGCTTCACAATGCAAGTTGTAGCACTGGCCCATGCCAGCTAGTAGTCTCCCAGACAATGTGTGAACACAGTATAGCAGATACTATTCCCACCAGACAGCATAGAAAACGCTAGCATAAATTTGGATATCTCCACCTTTCACTGTCTTCCAACGCTATCCCACAGTGGTTCAACATCCTTAAATTCCAATATTCCAACATTCAGGGCATACACCACAGCAGGGCATGCAAGAAATATTAACAGTTTAAAGCATCACTTGCCTGTTACAACATGTCCCTCAAATTATTTTAGATATTCTGAACTAAAAAAAAAATCCTCCATATGAAATAGTAATTATGTGAAAACAGTATTGCTTAGATACCAGAGCTACTTCTTACATAGGCTAAATGCAAGCAATCTCTGCAACCAGGCATAAGAGCTACAAAGTGTGATTACCTCTGTGGTTTTTAGCAAGGCAGACATATCTTTTCTGTGTGTGCAGATTCAGCTTCTTATGTCATCAAAATTGCCTACCTCAGAGCAGCCAGAGACCAAGTTCTTATCTATGCCCACCTAAGAGCTGAAACATAGGGAAAGTGCTTAAACATGGTGGATGTGGAAGAGCAGCTATGAAATGTGCTCTCACAGAAAACACCAACATCAGGCCACTAAAAAAATGCACATATGCTTTCATTTTAAAAGGTAAAAAAAAGGAGAATTGTGTTGGTACTAAGTGTATAGCCAAATGATTAGGGCAATCACCCATGACCACCTAAGTAAAAGATTTTCCAAGGCTCAGCTCTCCTCAGAAGGATAGTTTAGTCTGGGAAAGAAGCATCCTCCATTTAGCCCATGAAAGTCACCGCAGAACATGAATGGAACAGAAGGAACCACACATGCAAGATACAAAGAAAAGGTATGATTTTACAGCTTAGTGGAAAGAAGGACATTCAGCTGAAAAGCATGAATCTGGATTCCTTGTATTCTATAAAACATGTACTGGACAAAATTGACAAGAAATAAGGCAAACCAGGGAAAGTACTACTCATTAAAAAAAAAAAAAAAAAAAAAAGGGGGGGGGGGGGGAAATAGAACCCAAAACCCAATTTGGAG
>JANIJG010001994.1:78803-106668 GCA_024611175.1 Megaceryle torquata | reverse complement strand
GGATTGCACATGGTTTGCACCCCGTATTACCCGGAGTCGTCACACTGTGTGTGCTGCTTCTGCCCCCCTGTTTCTTAAGATGCTTTTGGTATCAGAAGAGGACAAGGAAAAGTGAAGGGCTATTTCTTTGCTCTTACTCTCAGACTTGGAATGAATATAGATGAACTTCTAAACCAGGAACAAGACACGTGCTTCTCAGGGCAGAACACTGTTGCAGATCCAGAACAGGGCAGAAGACCCAGAATCACCCATTACTTCACTGCTATAACTTTCAAGCACACTGGACTTACCTGATTTGCTCTTTGCAACTCGGAAGAATGTGCCTATTATGAAGATCTTCTTTGTGGCATCACACTGTATTGTTTGGGGAAGGAGGAATTCAGGGAAATTACTCTTCATTCTTCTTTGGTACCTTTTCATAGAATAATAGAATCTTAGAATGTTAGGGTTTGGAAGGGACCTTGTGAGATCATCAAGTCCAACCCCACTGCCATAGAATCTAATCTTTTCCTTTCCATTAATTATGACTACAGAATTAAAGGGCTTGTTCTTCCTCCACCCAGTGGTGGAAGGCTCAAGAATTGAAGATACTACTTTTTATTTTGCAAAAATAAAAGTCTCTGCTGCATATGGAAATCAAATATCTACCTAGGGAAGAAGGTGCAGCTCTCTGCTGTGTTACTGATCAGACATTGGTAGCACTGGAAACAAAAGGCCTGTGTGCCAAAACCCAAGTACAAGATCATAAGTGAGGACAAAGTAAAACCTTTCTACTGACTGAAAATTTGTTGAATAAGAACATTTTATAATTTACTGTTCCAAATATCTGCACTAGGTATTACCTTTCTTGCCTTGGCTGCCTTAAGCATTACTGAACTGAAGGAAACAAGGAAGCCACTTTTTGTTTTAGTTCAATTTTTGTGTATTTTCCGCTCCAATATGCTCAATATTTGCTTAAACATTTTCACTAAGCCATCATATAATACCTTATTTTCTTTTAAGAAACCTCCAATCTACACCAAGCCACTTTTTTTTTTTCTAACAAGATATTTTTTGAGATCAGTTTAACAATTTTCAAAAATGGAGAAATTGCTACCCAATATTCCATGTCAATGGCGTGACTGTATGAACAATTGAAAACTATTTTCTTCCCTTTCCACTGTAATTCATCCTCACTCCTGAATTTGCTACATTGATTATATGACCTTCATTGACATGAAATTTGTCCAAATTTAAAAAGAAAGAGAAATTATACTGCAAAGAGTAGTAAATAGCTTTTAATTTGTCAACAAAGTCATTTTGCTGTCTCCAAAGGCAACTTCGCACAGATCATTCTCTGACAGTTCTTTACAATGAAACCAGATAAACCTCCAAACTGCAAGAGAGCATATTTAGATGTAAAATACGTGATTCCAAATCATTATACTTAAACATAGCATAAAAGTTTCATGCTTACATACAAGTAACTAATGGGTAGGTCTTGGAGGAACTTGCCAGTGCAATCTAGCCTTGAATATTTGAATCCAAGGTTTTGTTCCCTTTTGGACATTAAAAAAAAGATGTCTTTCAGTGTTCTGTGCCACTATAATAATATTGTATATACCTAATGCACTGCAAATACTTCTAGTTTATTCCACTGATACTAGTTTAGTTTAGTTAGTTTATTTTTCTTCTGACATTTTTATCCCCTTTTCTTATTTTCTTTTCTGTCTATTGTCCTGAGTATTATTTCAAGAATACCTGTCACACAATTTACTATAGAGAAAAATAGGTATAAGATCAGCCATTAAGATCCATAATTGCCTGATTTATGAGTTTATTCTATGAAATCTAAGCAACTTTCCATTTAATATGTAGAGTTACAATTTCAGCTACAACCTCAAGGGAACTTAGATTGGGATTTTGAATTGAAAAATTCAGATCTTTGGATTCCATACTTTGTTTCATACTTCCATACTTCTTCCATACTAATTAATTCTCCACTGGTTATAAATTAACTGTTATAAACTAAAGGAAAAATTCTTGTGCAGTCAGTTCTACAAGAGTTCATTTTTGTTAACTCCCTCTTTCCCCAAAGTTATGTTCTATCAGTATCTATTCTCTTTTAGCAATAGATATTCATGCTGAAATTTTATTATGTGAAAATATATTCCATATTTTCAAATCTTACATCATGCATAAGGATTTTTCCCAGTTGTTCTGCTCAGCTTACAAGATGATGTTACACAGATCAGATGACATACCATCAAAGATGGTGAATCTTTTGAAGCAGGACCAAAAGTAAAAATTGTAATTAAATTTGAAAATAAAAAATCCATTCCATAATTTAGACTTAGAGTTAATTTCTTCTTACCTTAACAAAGGTTATAGTTTTCTCTCTTCAATTAATGCCATTTCCATTAACAGAGAATAAGAGTCCCAAAGAGCTGGACACAGCAAAACGAATATGGATATCTTTAAACTTAAGTACCTGCAAATTACCATTAACTGATGTAAATTTGGCAGTCAATTAGCCTCTCTTATGTTGTAAGTGCTTTTAGTATTTGGAAGAAAAACATCTCTGCCATTAATTTTGAATTGAAAATAAGCTTCTGCTAGTTGATTCTAAACTTTTTCTGTCACAGTAGAAAGGTTTTTATAATGAACAATAGAGATTCTGAAAATAGTTATCATAAATCAGACTAAGGTTGTGTCACCTTTTCTTAAGCATGCTGAACACTTCCCACTCATACAAAGACCCGGGTTTCACTTTCATATAATTTTGCCAAATTTCAACAATTTCTCATAAAAGATTTTACTCCAGGTGTCTGCCTATAGCTCATCATTTCCTTACCCCTGAAAAATTCAGTGAAGTAGTTCAGTATATAGCTTTACAATGTTAAAAGTGCATTTCAACTTAGAGTTATAGAGCATTTAATGTGTTCATACCACATGGACTTCACTAGCAGCTGTGTGTACTCTGCACCTGTGCAAATCAGACTCCAGAGTTTCAAACTGTGTGCCCAGAAAAATAAGGAAAACATATAATTCAACCACCTGTGAAAAGTGTAACAGTTTGATACCCAAAAAAGTTTTAAAAAAGGACACAGTACTTTCCATGCCTTCCTGTTGAAGTGTCGCTTCCAGTGCACGTTACAAATGAGAGATGGGCATCTCATAATAATTTGAGTATTATTCATGGGATCTGTGACTGGAACAAGAAGTGAGATAATTACATTTACACTGACTTTGAAGGTGACCTGCTTCCTCTGGATACACTTCTGTGACACATATTTCCAACACAGTCATCTTGGAAGGACCCCACACTGGGATACAGCAGATACATTTTATACTACATTACAAAACCAGAGTTACATGAATTTATCAGTGTTTTCATGTGAAGGCTTAATGCAGGGGAGCCAAATCAGTCTGCCCCTGCTAAATTTCACTGCCAAAGGATTTGTTATATTTGCCATAACTGACTCTTCCTGAGATTTTACAGGCAGTACTGCATTGGAATGCCTGACTCATTATGAACTGAGAAAGTTGTGCCAACAGAACTTTGTAACAGGGACAATGACTTTGAAGGACTTGGTCTTACTCATGTAGTCATTTAAATGAAACTTGTTTCTATAAAGCTGCAAGCTTTTCCTTTTGTGATATACAATTTCAAGGGATCAATTGAGTGCTTACTTTATGAATAGACGCAGCTCCTTTCTTTCTGATATTTCAGTTCAAGCTATATTATCCATTTCTGTGATTACTCCTTATGAGGCATCAGAACAAAACAGATTTTTGCTTGTCTTATGAATGACTTTCAGTTCTCATCACTATTTTGTCACAAGAATACATTAATTTAGTGCAATTTTCCACTTTTTCTTGTTTATTCTTTTGGCCCAGAGAGTAACAAGGACACATGATTACCCATTGAAATCGTACAACATTAATGATGATAATGCACATAATTTGCACAGAACCCCAAACACTGTAGTTGCAAAATAGTAACCCTCAACTTCTATTTCTAGTCCTTCTTTTTTTGCTCCAAAACACATAATGCTACAAGAGTTCACCAGAGGGGACTGTATTGCGTACAGACAAAATACCATATAGACTATCAGAAAAGATATTTTTCTGTTTGCTGATAATGCAGACTTTGTTCCTTGGTAGCAAATGCATTGCTCGTTACAATTTAACATTCATTAGAAAGCCAGGAGAGTTTTTATATTCTGTCTCAGTGGGACAACATAATATATCACTCTGGGTTTTATTTTGATCTTTATTTTGTTCCAGAACTATCTTAGTTAAACTTGGCCAATACTCACTTGAAGTAATTTATGATGGTTTCAGAGGCACTGAACTTCTTGGCAGTAAAGCTCTTTTTAGTTTCTTGTCAGATACAGACATTAGGACTTGCCATATCCTGTAGTCCAACAGTGGTGAAGCTGCTGTGGCTCCATGTCATGTCCATCCATTGTGAGGCTGAGTATGTACAGCGAGGCTGTGCAGGTATATGTACACACAGGAGCACACTTACACACAATACATGTACTGTGCTACATGTCCATGGCTAGCTTCACAGGTCAACATGAACAGAAAACTCTGCACTCATGGAAACACAAACAGCAGCAGTGGCCTCATCTTTCCCCTTGGCTAATCAAGATGAAAGCCAATTAATGGTAATTATATTTATATATATACATACACAAAAATATGTAGACATACACAATGTGGATTCCTCCAGCAGCAGGTCTTAGACACACAGCTTATCCAGTAGCTGTTACTGGATCACAGGTCTCCCTAGTTTTTGGCATCTGGACATAAGAGGTCCACAGGCCTATTGCAGTTACTGGTATGGAAAGCCCCCTTTCACACCTATGTCAACCACCCAACCCACAAGCATTCTAGATACCTCTAGTAAGTGTATTTAGATGATCTTACCATTAACTGGCTCCTGGAGCCCATGGTCTCACAGTTGTCTCATGCACACAGACACACACATACAAAAGAGTCTCCCAAGTAGCTGGTTCAGTCTTAGGACCTCACAAGTAGCTGTGCACCAGTCCCCATGGTCTCTCCAGTGACTGGCTTGGATCCCTCCTGCTCCCTCCAGTAGTCAACTCTCTGCTATTCATCTCTCTGCCATTTGGCCTAGACCTATGACAACTCTAAAACCAGGGTATAAAACTTCTTATCCTATCCCCTAGCTCATCCAGCTTGATGTTTGCTAGCATTCACATGCCAGCATGCACACCAACACAAGATGCATGTGCTCTGCTCTCTCCAGTCGTTTCATCAGAGACACACAGGACCCCAGGACCCCTGACCTGTGATCTGATTCAATCTGCTGACACTCAGACATCCGTCCCACACATGTGTACATAGTACATAGAGTCCCTCAACTAGGAAAATAGTAAGAAATGGAGTTTAATGAGAATGCAGGACAGACATCAGGGATCAGGCATAGGACATGGCCAGACAAGTGTACTGACCAGCTAACATGCAGCTGTCCCCTTTTATCCTTATACCTCTGTTTCCATGCTTGATACTCTGCAAAGCATGCTGATACTTCCATTTCTCTGCCTTTGGTTCTGTCAAAGATTAGGGCTGGACCAGACACTAGATAAATGACAGATTGCTCTCTATTAACTCCCCTCCCTTCCCAAAGGTGAAAAGAAAAGGAATAAAGGAGAGACACTTATGGATTGGAAAACAAAAATAACCAGCTTAAATGAAAGTAATAATAATCAAATGAAACATACAAAAGAGAAAGCAGAATTAACAAAACTTTATTCAGAAGCAGGTATAGATAAACCAAACAATAACATGATGATGACATAAAACTTTGCTTCCTGGGGTATTCTGTTTAGTGACAGTCACATTAAACTATCTTCTGGCATGTTTTCTCTAAGTGAACACCAATCATTGACCTATCCTTGGCTTCTTCTCTCTGAAATAAATACAGACTGAAATGATTGCATTGATTTTACATTTTCTTTCTTTGGTAGAATTACACCAGTAAGTGTGTATTTTCTCCCAAAGCTTTCTACAATCACCAGTCCTGATGACTGATTTAATTAAGCCAACTGCTCATTTCTTAACTCCTGTCTCCTACAGGAATATAGTTTTGTTTCACAGAAATTCCCTTTTTTTCAATCAATTTAAAGATGCCTTTGAAATGCTCCACTCTACCAGTGAGGCTTCACCAGTCTGAATGTGGTTTTGACTGTAAATCTGCCTAGTTACAGATGCAGTACAGCATATCCTGGCAGATAAATGTATCTTTCCAGATTGCATCCTCTCATCACAGATTTAAGCACCCAGCTTTTTTTTAGAAAGCTGTTTGTTCATGCAAACCCATAAGTGGGGGCAATGAATATGTCTCTTTACCAGGTCATGACAGAGACTATAAATAAAGTTAGAGAAAAAAAAAAAAAATAATAGTTTCAGAATAATAGTGTGGTAGCTTATCTGACCCTTGGAGATGGCCTGCTGAGATTTGGAGAAATGCTGGCAATAGTCTGAGGTAGTCCTGCAATGTAAAAAAGTCCTGTTGTTGGAACCTATCTGCATATTTGTTCGGCTGCTCTTTCCTGAATACTTGTTGACATTAGGACTGTGTTGCAGGAAGAAATCAGTCACACAGATGAAGGCTGGTTAGATAACTTTTTCCTTTTGATGCTTGATAAAGTTAGAAAGTCCCACTTTTCAATTTTAGCATGCTGCGTATTCGTTTACAAAGCATGTTTCTCTGTCAGGGCCGAAACAGTAGGGAAAAAAAAAAAAAAAAAGAAAATAAAAAGGTCATGTAGTGCCAATTACAGAGAAAGCTGTCCCAGAGGGAATGTATTATCTACCAGGAAGAGGGTTTAGCTCCTTTATTCCATAACTGTTTTGGGGAGGATCCCTAGTGCACTAGTCAGTGCTGGATCCAGTGTGGGTCAGTAATATGATCCTTTATTGTAATATTTTGGGTGTTCCAGCATGGACAAGAATGATGCCAAATTCCTCCCAGTATCCTTCAACTCAGACAAGGAAAGAGTTTGGGAGATTGTTTCTGCAGTACTTCTGACAGGTCACTTTTTCCCTGTTTTGTTGGCACTGAGAGCAGTGTTTGTGTGACTATTTCCATTTTGTTTGTAATGCAGATCCCTGTCTAATCAGTACTGAAGTGAATACATCAGTCTCTTTCACGCAGAATGCTGCACTACCTTTAGGGAGACCCTAGAAGGGTCAAGGATGAACTTCTAAATCTTTTGCTGCTGGTCTAGCATTCTGTATTATTATTACAGTAATCTTTCAACTGTCTTGACAAAGGAAGAAAGTATTTTCCACGCAAATCTTATATCCCTTTTCTGCAGGGAGGTGTTCTCCTTTTCTACTAATATGAGAAAATGTGTTCCATCCATCAAATTGTCAGACACTACATACAAGGCAGATTAACAGATTTTGTTCAAATAAATTTTAGGAAAGCTGAATAAATTAATTTTAAAAAAGATAATGGCACTTGCCCACAGTACCATTTGGTCCAATTCTTAATCTGGTATATATATCTGAAGCTCTAAGTTGTCTGGTGTAATACAGAGAGTTGAATTTGACCCTATCTGTAGAAAATCACTTGCTACTCTACTAACTTAGACAATCTGGGGATAGTGCATATCTATCCTCCTAATGTGGGAGATGCAGACTCCATTTGAACTAGGTGACTCTGGTGGCAGTACACCTGATATTAAAGATTTTACTATAAAGTCATGCTTAAGTTATTAATAATTGCATTATTGCCTTAATAAATGCTGAAGGTACAATAAAACCATGATTAAAGGTGTTTTATGAGAAGAAAATGATAGTGTCTTTTAAGCTGTGCTGTTTACTGCGAGGCAATAATATTACTTTGCTACGACACATTTACAGCACTTTCAACCTTCAACGTTAAGCTACCGTATAGCCACTTCCCACTTTATTTTGAGATAGTTTTCTATTGTTAAGCAGAAAGTAGGATCAATGTGCACAAGGTAGCACTTAGTAGTCAGGAAAGCCTGGTGTCTTCTAAAATATCATGACAAACAGGAATGTTTCTTTGAGCTGATGTAACAGTCAAAACAACATAGAAGGAAGAGAAATTACTCTTCCATAGGTGAAGGCAGACATCTACTGTCAGAGGATTCTGTGTCCAGATGAAGAGTCTCGAGGTGGTGGACAGAAATCAGATAAACAGCACTAGCTGAAGTGTTTCTACTTTAGTAGTAACACTATTAAAAGAAGGACCCAAGTATTTGATACACTATTTATCTAGAATTCCCCACTGTACAAAGAGACTACAAAACTTACTCTTTCAGGTGTTGTTGCCAAATGTGTTTTCATCACAGTATATCCCTGGTCAAACTCCAGTGGAGAGAGAAGTTCTATTGGAACACAGTGATGAGCACAACTTCCAGTGTAACTGAGCTGGTATAGCTCTGGTAATAAGTTTTCCAGCACCTTCAAAAATGTTTGATAAACTGTTTTTTAGAAAGAAACAACAGAACTGCTATGTCTACACAAACACACACACACAAAAACCCTAGAAACCTGTAAATTGCTCTTCATTCATCTTCTATTACAACATATCAGCACCAACACTTACCCCATTCCTTACAATTCTGTAAGGAGTGCTGAAAAAAGATTTAAAAGTCAAGTTTACTGTTTATTAAAAGTTCATAATTTTGATGGGAAAAAAAAAAGGTTTTTACAATTCCACGAATGATTTCTATGTACAGGATATTCACATCTGACCTGACAGTGCAGACCATAATGTACAGCACGGAAGCTTTTGCTACCTCTCAGCAAAGATAGAAAGAACCCTGTGAAATGAACAGTCCAGCTGTGTTACCTTAGAGCTCTAAACACCAATTAACCCTAGTTTTTAGCTCATATTTCTCCCTTCTACATTGTAGTTTATATTGCAGTTATAAACTTAATTAGATAATATATATGGATATGTCATGTTTCCATTTAAAATGACAGCTTCTCTTAGATAAGGTTATAAAAAAGTTATATATGTGGGAACTGTAGTGACAAAGATGAGGAATTTCTTTTAGCTTTGAGTGATGGTGAGAATTTATCATTTAAGAGACAGGTATCATTTTCTATCAGCAGTTTGTTTTCTGTGTTACACATCAACATTTGTGGCTGAGTCCTGCATTTCTCTTCTCCATATGCCAAAAATAAAGTCCTTTTACATCAACATGTCACACTTGCTCAGTATATTTATGATTAGTTCAGAATTGATGAGCCTGACATATGTTGCCACATTTTGTCTTTTCTTTTTCTAATATTTCTCAAGTGCATAAACTAGACAGGTTTGGTGGGAGGTAAGAAGTTACTCTAGGTTAGAGTGGAAGTAATGCCTCCTAACAAAGACAAGAAAAAGAACAAACTTATGAACTGAATTCATGTCTTACATCTGCAGAAAGTGCAAAGGAGGTCAGGTGGTAAATTTGCATAGCTGGCATTCACCTGTAGAACTTTTTTTTGACTAGCCCCAAACCTGTTCTGTCCACTAAGGAAGGACCCTTCTTCTCCAGAGAATGTTCCAGTGTTCTAGAGATTGCACTTGCACTGCATTTGCTTGAGATTTTTGATTTATCTTCCCACTGGACTCAACACCTATACAGAAAGGGACACATGTACCGTGACACAGACATGGAGAGATAATGCCACAAGGAAAAAAATCATGCCTATAAATTAGCATAACTTGAATCTATACTCAGTACTCTTTTGTGAGAAATATGTAAATGAACTAATTCTTTCATCCATTCGTACTGATTCACATGTTAAAATTTACACACACATTTCAGTTACATCCTCTCCTCAAGAAAGGTACATTGTAAACCAGGAACAATACCATATATTTTCATTTCCTGACACTTAATATACAAACTATGTAATGAATTAGATCTCTGTTACACAGAGCAGTCCTTGAATACAAGCATTTAAGAAATTACAAAATATTAATGATTATAATCTCAAATACATGAAATATCTCAATAGATGAGACTTGGTATTGACACCAAACTAGCAAAGCAATGCTGAATGATGCTTCCCTTCCCTTCTCTGTGTCCTAAACTACATTTCTTTTCATAGCCCAGACACTCTGTTGTGGGTGAGGATAATGAAAGGTCATATGCTGCATGCAGTGCAAATTTTTTTGCTTGTTGCACATAGCTTGCAGGTGTACAGAAATATACAGAAGGAGAAATCAGTGAAATGCATTTTTTTATGCTGAATATAGACATGTTTTCCTACACGGGAGACAGTTACTGGGCTGCTCAAACACTTGCAGTTTCAGAAAAGCCAAAAAGCACCAGGATTTCTCTGGTTTCTCACATACTTCCACTGCTCAGCCTTAGCTGAGCTGATCAGAACCTTTCTGGCAAAAAACATCAACTTATTTATTAGACCTGAAGTGTTTCTAGAACCCAGAGCTGCAACACTAGTCTGACATGTGGGGGCAAAAGTAAAGGCTTATTCTGCCTTATCCAGAGAAATGCTGGATCAAAAATTTAGGAATTAAGTACAGCAGATGGCTTCCATGACTAAGGCCAACTCTCTAAGCATCATGGGTTATAAATACACTTATTAAACAGAACTACTTGAGTTTTGGAGCCAGTCAGGTACTTTGATATATTTCCATGTTTGAAAGATTTTATTTTTATTCCAGAGCAGATCAAAAATATATTTCAAAAGTTTTCCTGTTACAAAATTTTCATCCTCCACAGTCTAGTGCCAGCTACTTCCTGAGAATATGTGCTTCTAAGCTTTCTACATCAGCTGAATTAACTTTGACACATAACAATCTGTGGCTTTCAGAAATAACACATAAAGAATAAATCTTTTACAGAGGTCCAAATGTTTAAGAATTTGGAAGGGAGTAATTGCCTAGGTAATTTCACTAAGCAACTGAAGAGACTGAATGCAGAAATTTTCTCTGCAACTCACAAAGCAGTCAAGGTACGCAGAATGTGAAGAAACACCTCTCCTGTTTTCACTGCTGCATAAAATGAAGAAGCAATTGAAAGGCATAATTTTAGTAAATCTCAGAAGATTAAATGGAGGCAATCATAGAATAAGTAGTGCTCCTTTGTGTATAAAACACTAACAACAATCTGCTGCCAAAGATGTAATGTTTTCTTATGAACATACTTCTTTGGCTTCAAGAGCAGAGTAGTTTACTAAGAAGACTGCAGATCAGCATCTCTGTAGCCTTTGACAGCTGTAGCATTGAAATATGTCTATAAAAGGGATCAGATGTAAATAATGAAATGGGATTTACCCGTGACCTTCCACATATACTGAAAAGTGTAAGGAAATATTACTTTAAGCCATAAATGTACAGTAGAGATAATGCCAAGAGAATTAAACAACCATCTGGTGTAATTATTCATGTTCTCTAAAAATAGTTTGCATGTGAATGTGGGACCATATTTCCCTATATAATTCCCAATATAAGTTTGAATTTGAAAGAAAATTGCAGAAAATCACAGGAAATCAAGGCTACTTTTTTTTTTTTTTTAATTTTTTTTAATGCAGATTAATGCATTCTCCTCTAAATAAGGCAAGAGGGAAAGTGCAGAGAGTGAAGGGGAACAGACGGTAAGAGAAGAGCATAGTATTGGTACTTTTAAAGTAAACATACATGTGACAAGTTAAACTCATCTAAGTCATAATAATCCTTCCCTCATGTGCTGGTGTTTTCATGATGCTTTGTAAAATATTTTTAGATTGTACAGATATCACATGAGGAATCATATGAAGATTTTTCTTTGCTTCTATATTCTAAATAAATTATGTAAAGGAAAAAAAATGGGTGTGGAGTAATACAATATTGATAAAAGAGCTTTTTATAATAGAAATTAATCATTCATCTCTGAGGAGAGGTGATTTGTGCATACAATTCACTGTTCCTGCTGCAAGAACCTACCCCTGTTCCTAGGAGAATCAGGCAGTTATAGAGAGCAGAAACAGTGCATGGCTTCAGCAGCCACTCATACACTGACCAAAGGTTTTTGAGCAAGCCACATCCTGAGCTGTGTTTGAATATTGTATTCCAACAATTGCAATAACAAATTAAATGAGTAGAAACCTGTCCAAGGATAAGCTGCAGAAATTGTTCTTCCCACTGTTAATTACACATTTGTGTTCTGTTACACTAGGAAACAAAATACCCATTTATAACACAGGCAGCACTCTGAAATTGAAAATGCTGCTGGGTGACTTGACAAAAATATAGCAGAGGTAATTTTGAATGATAATATGTGACTATTGCACATAAGTAATGAATTTAGAAGGAATGTGAAGTTATTCCTCTTTACTCATGTATGATGACCAGTATTACTGCAAACAAACCACCAAAATGGGTGATGGGAACCAACGAATATTGATTGTGAAATAAATACCTGCAGTAGGTATTTAATGCGTCATTTCCAAAGCCTGTGTACGTGGAGCAGACTATACATTCCGTTGTGTACTCTGAGGGCCAAGTTTCCTATACAAATATGAGTAACAGCAATGTGAGCTAGCTATAACTCCTCCATATCAGAGAGACGTACCACCACTGTCAAAAAAACAGCAAAATATTATCTCAGTAAAAAATGTTCAGAATGAAAACTACTACAGGAGCCAAGAGTGAATAGGAAAACAACGGGCTAAGATTCTCTCACTGCATTTTAGCATATGAAGGCACCATTTGCTTCAATTAGGCACCAGGAGATGCAAGTCAATTGATGTCAATTCTCTATTTGATCTTCCATTTTTCAGTTGCCGCGTAAAGCTTTAGCAGTCTGGTTTTAATATTGTCAGAGTCTTAGTCAATACCGAACCAGCATATTCCTTCTAAATCAATTAAGTAGCAGTTAAGAGCAGGTAGATAGCCTGATAAGAGTGTTAGGGGAAGGAAGACCTTAGCATGTCAAAGTCACACCCTTCTGCAAACTACTCCTAGGAATTTGTTTGGCTGTCAGTACAGTTTTTACCTGGTTACAGAAAGATGAAGATACTCAAGACTGACACAAAAATGGATAATAATAGTGGTTTTATTATTTATTCTCATAAAGCCAGGTTTCTATAAATGTACTTCCATGTCTACTTATTTCAAGATAATATTTTTGTATGCAGATGCTCTTGGTTTTATCTTTTTCTCTACTAGGGAATGAATTCAAACTAATTAATGAAATTCCATCAGGTTTTTGTCTTCTGTCATCTGCTTGGCTAAGACCAGTGCCTAGGAGACAGAACTTCTATGGGATAATACAAAGTCTACAAGCATGTGTAAAATAATTACAATTAAAATATTTCTCTCTTGTCTACACTTTTTGCAATTATTTATATTATGCTCTTATAAATATATTAATTAGCTGCTGAGAGTTGTATTTTTATCATATGAAGTATATATATACTAGAAATCTTTACATAAAAGTGTATGTAGGAGGCTTACAACAATTTCAACAGCATTTGAAACAACTTCTTTAGCCAACAGCATTCCTTCCTCTGGTACCAAACATTTGCTTTTAAGGCATGGTTGTTATCTTAGAAAAAGAGGTTTGAAAGCAATGCATGTTTTAGGAAGATATGGTGCTATATCAAAAGTAATGTCAGGGCATTATGTCTGAAGAGCAAAGAGCAATGCATGGGTGTGTTATCAAAACAATAAAATGAAACAGTAAACAACATCCTTTCCACATCCCTTTTTTTCAAGAAAACCAAACCAAACCAAACCAAACAAACAAAACAAAACAAACAAAAACCCACAAACAAACAAACAAAAAACCAAACCAAAAAAACCCAAACAACATTCTCAGGTTAAAACTATGAAAAGTTATATATATATTAAATATCTACACCTACTAATAGCTTTCTAGAAATTTAGAGGAAACCAGTAATGATGCGAAAATGTTTTACACAATCTGATGTTTGCTTTAACTAATTCCTGATTCAGTTCAATGCACTAAGCGTGCTTTTCTCTTGAAACATCTGGCAAACTCCTTATGAGAACTGTCAGTGCCAATAATATTTATGTTAATTAATCTGGAAACAACAACTTCTAGATACCCATGTTGGATGACTAGTAAAATCTTTCATGTATCCAAAAAACCAAATTGCCTTGCTGGGTTCCTTACTAGGAACAATAGCCATTGGAGCATATGCTATTTATGTTAATTGGGAAAGTTGTTATTTGATAATATTTACACCATTTCTGTGACAAATTCAGAAAGACAAAAGCTATTAATAGGATGCAGTACCTTTTCAAATGGCTGCTTATATTTCAGGACATTTTAAAAAATAAGTTACATTTAGAAAGGCTATTTTGAAAACAGAAGATTCATAAGAAGTGAGATTTGAATCAGAACTGAAAGTCTTACTGCTTGCTGAAACCAGCGTAACATGACATAAGGTAGTCAAGCAGAAGGCAGTTTAAATTCAGAAGATGTTGAGAACTTTGTACCACAAAGGAAGTGTAAACACCAAGTTTATAAAAATTACAACCCAGCATGTGTAATATTAGCCTTCCTTCCTGATGTGAAAATACTAACAAGAGAGAGATGAGCTAATGAAAGAAAAACAGCAACTAATTTTGATTCCAGCCAAGCCTTAAGGAGGCATGTTTTCCTCTTTACATGAAACTACTGAAACAGTGGGGTGCTGTAAAAGTTAAATGCAGCAAACAAACAATAACAGATGCCACTCCCTTCCCAGAGCTCATGAGAGCTCTCCACTATAAAAAAAAACCGGCTACACAGTATGCAGAAGTCCAGAATTCAGCTTGGAAGCAAATGCACATGTTACAGAGTATCTGCACTCTGGTGACCTCATGGGGATTATATTAAATTTATTAATTATTATGCAGGGCTCTCAGTAGCTGGCAAATAAACTGAAAAGCACCCTCTCACTGGCATCTAGACTCACTGTACTGTACTCCTAATATATTAGGAGTACAACACCCTCAAAATGGTTTCTAAAAGATACAACATGCTAATAACTGCTTCATATTGTCCAGAAGAAAACAGCAAGGAGACTAAGGTCTTCATTCCTTATCTTTATTGCCCCGGTGTTTCTGACTATAACCATTTTTTTCAAGGAGTTAATTTTGGTGGTCATGTCACTACAGCCTTTTGAGAAAATTGTTGGGAGAGAAGGAGATTTGAAGTTTTTTAAGAAGAGTTAAAATTAGGACCTTGCTGTTCCATGGACAGTGATGAAGGTTTCAGAGTCCTTCCTTACCGCATGAGCCACATTTTCATGATTTGGATAAATTTTTAACAAATTTCTCCTCCTTTATATGGAGATCATTGAAGTCACAACCTATATCAATGCTCCATCATTCTTAGCTGTTATTCATCATGGGAATACACCAGTGAAGTGACATGTTCTCATTCTGCTTATGCAGACACCTTCTTCTATGGTTGCATAAACCTTTTTGCAGGCTGGTGTCTTCTGAATAAAGTATGTACCACACCAGGAGAACCTGATACTTGCCTCCTGGATAATAAAGTGCCAGCCCCAAAGGTGCACTGAAAGGATTTCACTGAATCCTAGTTCTGATGCTGTGATGAGCTGCATTCTCACTGACAGCAATTCAGTGGCATGCTTTATTATACATTATCCACTGAACTAAATGACAATCACTGAAGAATAGCAAAACTCCAGCAAGATTTAATTACAAATTTCTATAGAAAGGTCATGTTGTTCTTTAGTTTGACATGGGCGTCTCCTCAAATACACAAAATATAAGAGATGTAGTTATTTCTTCTATGAGATCATAGTAAATCAGAATTTTTCAGTATTGAAAGAATACTATGTTAAATTATATCTCCTACCTTAACTTCAAAAGCTCATTAAGTGTTTACTTACATAACACTGTCTGTGCTAGATTACAGATGAAGTCTTTTAAACTAACAATACTGCCAATTATATTACCTAAACAGCTGAAATATATTACGGAGAAAATACACAGATATCCATAAGAACCTGAAGGACAACTGTCATCATGTTTTAAATACTATAATCTTTGTGTACAGATAGAATTACACAACTCAACTACATGTCACCAGCCTAGTAACTGAGGTATTGTTTGTAACTAGTTGGTAGTTAGTAGTGACTAAGACCAAAATATCCAAAATGTTAAGTGTATTAACCAAAAATACGCTTGGGACTGGATTCGTCATTTAAACATTTAGGAGATTTGAGGAGCCTATGAAACAAATTGTGCTATAGGCATATAAAACATATGCTCCAACCACATAAAGATCATCAATGACATAGTTAAAAGAATGCATTTGAGGTGGTTTGTACCTTGTGTATGGTGTCCTTTTTACTAACTTAAATGATTACTCTGGTATCGTTTTGCAAAGCTAGTGATAACTTGGTAAACAACTTCATAATCTGTAGACAGATTCTACAGCTAGTTTTCAAGAGAAGTCTGCTGTTACTAGGCTGTCCTAGTTACTACTTTGTGATTGTGAGATTTGAACAGTTTGCTCCTGGTTTATCATTTACTTCTGTCACTGCCTCTGAGGTCTCTGGGGTGAATGCCTGACACTGGAAAGCAAGATATTATTGTCCTCTGGTGTTGTAAATCCCTGAACTTGAAGACACAGTTCATATACACATATGAGGAAGTCCTCGTGGATTATGCAGATCTCTGAATAGAAACTTATCCAAGAAGAAGTGAGCTAGCACATTATTAAGACGACTTTATGCAAGTTACAACTCTTAATAGCTTTGACTTAATCCTAGAAGCATATTGTTCAATATGGATTTTGATGTGACAGCTAGTCCTTGCATCCTGAAAAGCAAGCCCACAATACCATGTAGACTTAATGACTGTAGAAAAAGCACAAGATTCAGAAGCCATGGAAACAGTAAACAAAGGGAACACAAAGTGGTTCTTCAGTGATTGGATGTGGTCCCTCCCATGGGCTGTGCTTCCTTCTCCAAGGATTGTTTATGCATTTTTTTGCTTTGAAAAATCCATTAATAAAATGCAGAAATGGTATGCAAACACTTCCTGGGAAAGGCTGTGTGTTATGGGGCAGTCAGTTACATTTCCAGTTATTTAGTCTTTTCTTCTTCTCTGTCCTTCTCAGTCTTGTTTTTCTTTCTGCACAGTGACACAGCTTCAGCAGAAGGGTAGTGAACAAGCTTCCATAATTCTTGCCTTAAACCAGAAAGTGAAGGGACAACTTCTGAGATATGTGAGGTATAGGCTTGACTCCTCCAGTTAAAGAGGGCAGGGAAACAAGTTTGTCCTTCCTTTGAAAGTCATTTGTTAAAGAAGAGGTGGACAGCAACACTGTCCTTTCAGATGAATTTTAAGAGAGAACTACAAGACAGTATTCAAGCCCAAAGTGGCAGCTAGAGCACTGGAAGCCCTTCAGGTTATAAATACCAGTCTTTCATGAACACAATCTTTATCAGTTTCTGATCTGCTGAAAGCTGGAGAAGAATTTCTCTTTGCCTTCAGCCTTTCCTTACTGAGGCATTCTCAGTTAGACAGGATGAAATTTCATAAAATCATCTCACAGTTGTAAATCCCAGCCAGCAGTCTCTTTACACCTGTAATGCCCAGAATGGTTTCTGGAATATGTAAAATCTAGCTGTAGCTGCCTAAGACCTCGTTGGCCTGAGATGTTTGCCCTCCCTTCTCTGTCATTCAGTTATACCTATATCAGTGTGGCAGAATCAAAGCTCTAGCTCACTGCATTAATATGGTGTTAGGGGCTTTCTGTAGCTTCTCATCAATGGCTTAAGTTAATATCCTGAAACTGGAACTGGAGCAGTGAGGTGCAAATCTAAACTCTGTCCTATTGCCTCTACCCTCAGGGGCAGTAATCACAGCAGAGAGGGAGGACAGCTAGCTGCAGATATTTTAATTTACTACAGCTATACCTACCTTGACTACTGATTTCTTCAAGGCCTGCCTTGTGCACAGACCCTGCTGTCATTGCACCCAAGAATTCAGCTTCTTGCAGTGTATCTATGGCTTAGAGAATTTTCCTTTACCTGATTTTAAGGAAAAGAAACAGAGCTCTGCCACTATCATAAAGTTCTGTTTGGCCAAAATGCTCAGGAGATTGCCATATGTCAGTTGCTAGATAGCTGCAAATTTGTTATCAGAGAGTATTATTATGTTTCTCTGATGGTACAGCCTGCACATTTAGAGAATGTCATCAGAAGTGGCCATTCTCCTCTGTGTTACTGTCATTGTCACAGATTTTGGCCTGAGCTGCTGCTGTCAGTTAGGGAAGGAAAATTCCACAATATGAGATAAAGCAGAAATCTGTTACAGAATAAGGAAAATAACAGCTTTGGTTGTTGTTGTTGCAGATAAATTGTAGAGCTGGAATACCCTGCTGCTTTCCACAAAATCAGATTTAAAGAAAGATCATCTAGCAAAAAAAGTACTAGACTGGCAACTCTTGAGTAGATGGTGTTGATTTAATGCTGTTAAAAGTCACTCAAGAGAATAGAAACTTCAGATAAGACAAAAGTGACAAGTACTTGTAATGAGTTGCTGCTTCATTTCTGAGTGGTTTGGAGCTTAAAAGTCAGAAATTATTAAGCTTTCAGGTGCCTTTCAAAGACAACTTCTTTCCCCAGAATTTAACATAAATTTTAGGAGAAAAATAGTTCTCAGTAATAAGTGTGTAAAGATACAATAAAGGAGTATGCTGAATGTGTATACATAAATATTATTAAAAAAAAAAATAGACTATTCTTAAAATAAAAACCATATCCTTCTTATTGATAATATTTAATCTCTCCACTGGTCTTGTATCTCATTCTTCCCAATGCAATTCTGCCTTAACAGGGTTATTCAGGAAATAACAGCACTGGAAAAAAAAAGTGTTAGTCTGTGAGTCACATAAAAAATAATTTTGGCTTCACCATCTGAAACTTTTAGACACTTAAAAACTCTCTGCAGCTTTATGGTGTCATTAGACCTGTCACAGGAACCCAAATGGGGACTTTCTGAGACATTGTTTTTATAAACAGGCTAAAGATTTTGTGAGTGATTAAGGGAATATTGTTCATAGCTCAAATCCTCAGTAATATTTAGGTGCCAGATCCCCATTAAGTAAGATTTAAGTAAAGGACCTAAATACCTTTCAAGACCTGAGATCATATTTTTATAAAGGAAGCCCCAGCTTGTGCTCCCTGATTCTACTCAAAATTTTAATATGTTAATGTTTTAACATATTCATACATGTTAACATATTTTAATGTTTCTCTCTGTGTGACAAAGCATTTCACTGTCACTTTGGTCTCTTAGAATGACATCAGCTTTGTCATTATATTTATTTACATGTGTGTTTGCTGGGTGTTCTTAAGTCATGAAGAATGCCAGAGTGGCCACAGAAACCTTGGTCAGAAACAGAAAAGCCTTGGTCCACCTTTTCCAGTTCAGCAGTTCTGCATATCCTGGAGGCAAGGACAGAGTTTCCTCTGTATTTTTTCCAGCCCTGGGCTGGGCTGACCCCCAGAGTGGTGGTCTTCATAGCTATGGGACCAAGGCAGTGCTCGGGATTTGTGCTCGTTCAGCTCTTCTCCCTTCTCCCCAGGGAAGGCTGCCAGTAGGCAAACTTTGGAGTGCATTGAACTTGTGAGTGTATTGCATGACTGAACCAAGGACCAAACTACTGGTTTTAATTCAATAATATAGTACTTATATCTGCACTAATAGTGATCATTATAATTAATTGTAATATTTTAATCCTCTGATATTATCTCAGATTTAAGAAACCATGTGGGAAAAATGCAGGCAGATTAGAAAACAAGGGAAAAACACAGTGTTGCATAAAACTTACAGGAGAGGCAGAATAATGCTCTGAATCTGATTCAGCAGGCCTTTTGACTTCAGAACAAGTTTTGGCAGGCAGCTTGTGCACCTAATAATCCTAAAACAATTTGTCCTGTTTCATTAAGGGATGCCTTATGCCATCAGAAACAGGGAACTTGCAATACTGAATACTGGAGGAACGGAACTTTCACTGGGGAAACAGAACTTGGAAAAGAAGGAAATTCAGTCCTCAGCTATACCAAGCCACTGTGCCACAGTTTCTGCAGGTGGGCTACAAACTCCTGATTATTCAGGTAACATCTCATCCTATTTGGTATATTCACTAAGAAACTCTTGAAATACTATTTTCTTTTCTGTGTCTCTGGAATAGCCACAAAAATAATCACCAGCTCTTTTTACGCTTATCTCAGCACACTAACAATAGCTTTTCAACAATAACATGCTAGTGGAAACTGCAACCAAAAGTAATGTACTCAAAAACATGTTCAGCTAGCTTTATAATAAATGAAAACAATTACAAAACTTTGAAGTACATGACATTTTTCTTTGTCATTTAGTTACAGATGTGACTTCATATGCCAAAAATAATATGTCCATAAAAAATCATATGCCAGAAAAATTTTATCTCCTTGAAATTTGATACAGAAAATTTTTCAGGTATATATTATTTTCTGTTATAATTTCTTAACAATATTACATGTGACATCTTTGTCATTTTTTGTTTTAATTCTCATGTAATTAATTTTTATGTTCACAGAAAGCAGTAAGAAAGTATGAATTCTTGTAAATAAGAGTTGATTGAAGAAAGTGTCAATAAAGATGTTAACAAAGTAGAGGATATCAGCAGCAAAAAAAGTCATTATAAATTTAGGAAAATTAAAAGCGTTGACAATTGCAAAATGTTTTGGAGTTTTGTCAAGATTTGTTTTTTAATTAATAACAATTGTATGCAAAATGTTTGGTCATCTTCATAGTGTTCCTAATAATACATACATGATGATCAGAGATTCTCAAAGAAATATTTTGTATGCCACAAAGTATTTACAGACAATTTATCCCAAAATGAAACAAAACACACTGGCAAAAGTAACAGTGATATGGGATGAGCCCAGTACTGTTGCAAGTTTCTTAAGAAATACAAAACCAGCACTATCTTTGCGTAGAACAACCTTAAAGTAATTTTTTGTTGGGAGGGACAATACAATTTAGTCAACTAATCAATAAGAAAAAAATGATAAGGACTTCTGTAAAAGAGCCAGGAAATTTCTTATCCAAGTATAATCCTTAAGAATGTTTGTGTTTTTTCTCCCCAGATATATCCATTTGTCAAACCTCAGTCAAAGCTTCCTAAATTCTCTCATGCGTTGGACCATCACAGCTATAAAAAAAGCATTTCTTGTGAAAACCCTCCACTGTAACACAGAAAAATAAGAGAGGACGTACTATTTGAACATAAATGAGAATAGAGACATGTTAGTTGTAAGAAAACAAGCATAGGATCAGCTTTGTAAGGGAGTTTTAAAGAAGTAAATTCACAAAGCTTAAAAGCAAAGGACTGTTGTGGCTGTGACATAAATTCACCAGATATCAGGGGCTGCATCAGTGGAAGCACAAGGCCGAGAAAGAAGAAACCTGATAGAACTGAATGTGCTTGTGAAAGTGGTAGGGATTGTGCTGGACAAGATCATGAAGTGAAAAGACAAAGTATAAAATGTCACCAGATGTACAGGAGCAAATAGCAAGCTGAGTCTGCAGAAAAACAGCTGAGGTTCCAACTTAGGAAAGCACTTTAGTCAGAGAAGCAGGTGAGTATGAATACACATTTATGCACTAAGTGTAATAAGCAGTAGACGTTTGCATTAAGCTGAATGAAATATATTCCAATGCCATGTATTTTCCTAAATAGAGTTGTAGTTAAATCAAATGTTATGGACCAGCTAAAGCTGTACTTGTCACTGCACTTGTCAATGCACTTCTGTTCCTAACAGCAATTGCACCAGATTGAATCACTCTTTCCAACTCGTTAACCTAACCTGGGTCAGTCAAAAGTGGTTTGATGATGGACCTACTCCAGCAGTTCAACATCATATGCAGTAAGAGGGTGTGCAGTGAAGGCATCTATCTCTGGGCAGGAGAAAACCGGAAGAACACAATGGTGTAAGTACCAAGAGTGAGACCCCTAATTGATTGGTCCAGAAGAAACACTGAGATTCAGAAACACCAAAACCAGAAAAGTGTATTTTGCTGCATTAAATATGTAACAACCTAGCTAGCTACTGAAATGATTGTGTTTTATAGACACAGGGATGGTGAGGGTGGGAAACAACTGGACAATCTAAGAGAGACAAGGAAGCAGAGGAGGCTGGTTAGGTTGCAAGACTGTGTGCACGCACTTCTGTAACTGTTTAGCTTGGTGGTAGTTTAACATCCCTGGATTACTTGTAACCACCCATTGCCTCTGTGATGCACTGCCTGAATGTGATGCTGCTCTCTGGACATGTACTGTGGCCATTGGCTTCTGGGGATGTGTTGTTTGATTTATTTTTTCTTTTGTCTCTCTGAAAAAAAAAAAAAAAAGTCCCTTTTCACTTATTTATTTATGAAAATTCTCAGGTCTCAAGTCTTAATATTTGTGTCATCAAAAGCAGCTCCATGGGAAACAGCGAAAAATCACAGAGCATATTTTTAATTAAAAGGTAGGTGAACAAATTTAACTATGAACGAAGTCATTCCTAAATCCAGAATATAGCTAAACACTCCAAAACACATAAATTGACCTCTCAGAACCACAGGACACCATCTCCCAAGCCAAAATGCACTAGTCTAGCCAGATGCACTGGTCTAATTAAATATCTAAATTCTGCTTTCTTTGACTACAAGTCCAGAGAAAATTAGATTTGTAGCCCTTCTGTACTGTTTTCCTCTCTAATTCATATGAAGGATGTATGGCCAGTACAGAATGTAAGATCACATATAGTCATCTTGTAACAAAGACACTTTTGCTATGGTTTCTGTGCTTCATCTGCATGTTACATTTTAGTTTCTGTGCCAAGAGTGCAGAATCTTGCTTGAAGAAGCATTAACTATTAAAAACAAGAAAAGAAACAAAGTGAACACAACAGGATTTTTAGAAATATCAGACTTCAGTGTGCTCAAAGATAGCAGAGCTTGTTCCAGTTTCATCTGTCTGCTGTTTTTAGCAAAGGTAATTGCCATTAAGACATTCACACATACTCTTACTCAAGGCAAAGTTAATAAGTTACACTACTCTTGAAAAACAAGGACCTAATTATGACAAGCTTACTGTAGGTTTACCTTTTGTTCCCATTAGGGACTGGTGCTGCCAGTGCTGTCCTGGGCACTGCATTGGTCTCAGCCAGGAGGTGCAGTGAGCAGGGCACATGAGAAGGTTTTTCGTAGGATCCTTTGGCAGGGCAGGGCAGGATGTGCAAATTGTCAACATGCCTTTGTCCAGCCCTTTCCTTGGAATTCACATACAGCTTGGTGGGAAATCAAAATTCACATTTAGATAAGCAGTAGGACATAAAAAACATTTACCTTTCTCTTCATTATCACTTCTTTCCCAGTATTATGTGATCCCCTGCCTGTGTTTTCTGGTCTTATGATGTCCTTCATCCTATCAGCAGGTCACAAATGTCCGGAAGCAGAGACTATCCTTCTATTTTCTGTCTGAGCAACAGAGAGATCTTCTGTCACTTCCCAGGGTAAATGTTGTTACTATAAATAATTGAAATTTCTCAAATGTTACAACAAGTTGTGAACACACCAGTGCATTTCTTTTTCAGTGTCACATGGAGAATTAATAACATGAACAAGACTGTTTTCAGAGGGACACAAAAAAACAATGAAAACAAGACCTGAGTCAAACTACCATGGGGAGAAAAGTAATAAAAAAAATATATTCATAAAGTCTCCCAAGTCAATGAAGACCTTGCTCTATCTTAAAAAAAAATTATATATATAAAAAAAGAATAAAATATGCTAGAGTAAAATCCATCCTCATAACACTTCTAAAGAGAACAGAGACAGAACAAACATAGGTGTCTTCACTACTAGATGTTTGGAGAAAAATTTGAGAAAGGAAATGCTTGTGATAACAATAAAAATATTATGATTATAATTCAATTGCAGCAAGCAGAAGAACCAATCAGGTTGGGCCGGATTTGAAGAGTGAACCAATTATGTTAATGTAAGAAATGTGCAATTTCTTTGATGTGTTACTCATGGATGTTTTGGAAGCCAAGAAGCTTGTCACAACTATTTTTCAAGCTAAAGAGAGCACTTGCATGCTGTCTTACCTAAACATACTTGCATACTGTCTTACCTAAACAAATATAAGTGTTTGCATTTGTCCATTTTATCAGCAGTGTTTATGATATACAAAGAAACAAAAGTGTAAAGTCCTCGGTGTGTTACATCTTAATTCTTCTGGACTACCTTTAACAGTTGAGATGTTTGCTGCATTCAGGTGGTGTGTCTGGTTGAGAAGATAATTGTTTGAAGAATAGTAACATTTGAAAGCAGATGCTTTATGTCCTGGCTAATCAAAACTAGCTTATATCATCAGATTTAATGAAGCATTAAAGCATTTAACTGAATAATGGAAAAATAAAAACAGAAAAACAAACAATCAAACAAAACCAACCCAAAACATTTTAATCATTTTACATTTATTCATGTACTAACTGCAGCTATCACTGCCAGAGGGTTTTTATTGTTGTCTATTTTAATTAAGTAATTCAGTTACCAATTTCAATAAGCCATCATCACTTCCCATGACTCCACCTGCTCTGTCCCCCTCCAGTCTACTATTTTATTTTCCTTACAATCTCTATCATTAGTATACATATTTTTGTGTGTAATTCCAGCAATGGAAATCTAACAGGTTCTTCAAATGTTCAAATAAACCCAAAACTGCTCACTAGACAAGCAAATAAAACATTTATTCTGTAGAAACTCGTTCTATGATCACAAGCGAGCATATGATATGGATATGATAAATGAGAACTGGTAAAAGGTATTATCAATTTCCTTGTATCAGTTCTGTTACAGAGGTCATTGGTACAAAAGGTTGTCATTCTGTCATATAACACTGGCCAGTATTTATTCATTCATCTAATAGATACTGTTACATTCTGCTTTCACTAAATGCTTACCTTCTAAATTATGGGAATGACATACAGGAAGATTTATCTATTAATCCTCTGAACAAATCTGCCTTCATTTCTTTCTATCAAGCCTTTTTAACATTCTGCAGAGACATCTCTAATTTTCTATGTTATTGGTTTCTTAAAAATGGAGTAATATTTTTTGTAAAGCATTTATTGATCTTCAGAGGGGTTTATTGACCCGTCAGAAGGTCTTGGTGACTTAGAAGGGAGAATAACACTGGAAGAAAATAAAGCTAAAGTCAAATACCCCCAAATAAAACAGAGTAAAGAGAAATAAAAACGGACAACCTCATTGATTACAGATGTCAGCAATAAAAATCTCCACTCTTGCCCTTGGGATTTGCTCCTCCTTTTCACTGAGTTAGATTGGAAGAAACACCTTGATATAAGATAAATCAGTTTTGTTGTCCACCTAAAAACAAAGAACAAGAAATAAAAATAATAAAAGTGAAAAACAAGGAAAAAAACAAAAACCCAACCAAAAAGAAACAGTGGCACTAGCACTGCAGCATGACTTTTGTTTCCAGAGGAGGTAGGAAGGTATTCATGTAAAACCTTCTCTCATCTCTGCTTTTGCACATTGGGATCCTCTAGAGACAATGGGCAGCAAAGAGTCAGTCACAGGATCCTGCTGAAGTCAGCACAGATTACCCCACTACCAGTTCAGCCTCCCCATCCTGAGGCAAACCACATGAGAAAAGATTTTGCGCTTGTTTTCAGGCATATTTATGATGAGATGCTCAAACCAGAAATGGATACAAATATATGTGAGGGAGGAAAATTAATACACTTTTTCAACTTGTAAGGCCTATTTCCAGCACAAAATATCTAAAGAACAAGCTAGATAACTTCACCTATTAAAACAGAAACAAAAATTTACATAGCCATGTAAGAAAGAAATCTAAATCCTAAAATCTAAAAGCAATGGTAGTAAGGCACAAAGTGCTGCTTTTCTCTGTTGGTCAAATTCTTGTACATTTTCTTTTCTATTTTGTTTTTTAATATCATTACGTGACAGCAGATAAAACTACTCAAGAAAACCTCTAATACTATGAAAAATAGTATGAAAACCAAAAAATAAAACAAAAATTCAGTTTATGGAACTAATACCCTAATGATCCTCTTTAAAACTGTGTTCTCCATATAACATCAATTTAAAACTTGCAGATATAAAAATCTACAGTGTTTTTTTTGGCATTTCTTACATTACAACTGTTATCACTTGTTCTCAGTCAGTTACTCTGAATAATTGTCTCTAGGCAAGAGTATTTATTTCCAAAGCATTACATCATGTTGCAAACACCAGCCTTCCCGTACAATAAATGGCAAAAGAGGAGAGCTAAGTCACAAGATTTTTCCCCAGCAGGCAAAACTTGCATTACAAATGTGGAGATCAGATTTTCAGAACTGCTGACTTATCAGCAAATTAAATTTTAAAAACCTCAACACGCAGATTTTATCTGATTACTAACTCTAAGACAGAGTCTTACTTCAAAAATAAATGTTCCTCCTGAATTTGGTCTCTGCTTCACATACTCCTTGGTTGCTTCCTCATTTTATCCTATGGAAGAAATATTTCTAATCCTATGGAACTGAGAAAAAAATAACTTATAAGTGCTCAAAGCATCATGAAAACCAAAGACAAATGAATGATTGCCCTCTTAAATAAAAGGCACTTGCATAAGATTTGCACATCACCTAAAAACAACGTTTACTCTTAGGGGAAAGTACCAGATTCTTTAATCTTTAAGGCTAAAATATATACCCCCTTTTGATTTAGAGCCAAATAATACATGGGAATATAAAACATGATTTAGTAGGATGCTAGGAGTACTAAATCCAAAAAGCCAACCTAAAAAAGTTTGTTCACTCTCATCTGGGCTGGTGATGGGCTGTCCTTGGAGAAACAGATACAGGAGGCAGAGGGATAGCAGTGCAGTGTGTATCCAAGAGCAGAGAGACATGAGAAATCAGCCCTCTGGGTATCCAAAGGCTTACAGAAAATAAAGGGAAATTTGAGCTCACAAGCTGGAGAACTGTTGATATAAACTCATTCTGCCTCTGTTCTGGACAGAAAATTCACTACGCACCCAGAGCACTGTGCTGCAGCCAAGAAAATTCCTTGCCTAAGGAGCTGCATGGCCTGATCCTGCCCTGCTCCTGGAGGGAGCCTGGAGAGGGGTCAGTGTTGTGGACATGCTCTAATTACCCAGAGGAATCATCTCCAGACTCAGGGTCCTCAATAGGTGGTGTTGCTGAAATCTATCTCTGATGTAATGTCAAGTTAGAGCAAATAAGAAATCAAGCCTCTCTGCCCAGAGCCCAGAGGAGGTGCTCAAATCCACAGGTTGCCATCTCTGAAGAGCAGCAAACCTCTCCTCTTCAAAACTTGAGGTGAAAAAGCTGGAGCACAGTGGTTAAAGCGCACATGTATGAAGGGGGATCCTGAGATTCCTGCCTTCAGCACTAAAGAAGCTATGCTGTGGAAATAAAGCTTCTAGATTTATGAAAAGGGTGATTTGTAGGCCATGTAACACCAATCAATATAATCTCCATTTTCACCTTTTCCTTTATGAAAACTGCACAACATCACACTGAAAAAACTTACAAAAGTGGAGGTATGTTGCTGCATCAGGATCTTACCTAAAGTACCTACAGGTATGAGTAAACCCAGGAAAATGCACAATTCAATCACATTGTTGCGGTTGCTTCAATCTGCCACATCTTTAGAGCTGGTTAAATTTATTTTAAAATAATTTTTAAAAGTGGTAGTCTGCATCTCTGTCATTAGATTAATTTGTAATTTGGCTTTCTGGGCATCAGTTTGAAGTATGTTTTTAATGAGTCTACTCTAACTACTTTC